>APFE030181173.1:1896-22274 GCA_000404065.3 Pinus taeda | reverse complement strand
TAAGAAGAAAAAGCATCATATTGATTATATTATGATATGATAAATACCGGGGCGGTATGTACAATCATCTGGAGGATCATAGTCCTAGGATTTTTCTCTCGAAACTGAGAGAAAGAGAGTTCCAAAAACATTTGGGCATAGGGAAACATAGCAAATATTTAGACCCAAAAAAAAAAACCTGACTATTCAAAAAGTTAGATGGAGACAGTGTTCCAAAAATGATAGAACATATAACAGCAAAAACATAAATTTCTGCAAGTGATTATATGTCGAGCATAGAGAAAGGCTGGATCTCAAAAGCACAGGAATGCATCGTGATGACCAGATAGCAGATATCGATTAGAGAGTTCAACCCTTTTTTTGATAGAGCATCCGCTTACACGTTTTGGTTGCGCTTAATATGAGCAATAGGGAAAGAGACAGAGTCCCATAAAGAAGCGATCCTGTGAAGCCATCCTATAAGGTTATCCTTTGTAATTTTCTGTTTTCCATTCACATGATCTATAATAGTTTTCGAATCCCCATATACTTTCATAGGCCCAAAATCCATGAAGGAGAAGAAAATGAGTAGGCCATGCAGGGCCATGGCCTCTGCTTTGTTGTTAGTTCCTTTGCCACCATTCCAGAAAAATGAAAAGTGATGATCCTTTGAAAAAAAAACGAAGACTCCGCAAGCGCAATTGCCGTCCTTTGCTGCACCATCAAAGTGTGCTCTAGGATATAAAAGCGGAAGAGTGGGAGAGGGAGCCATATGCTGAATTTTCTGATGAGGCATGTTTAGAGTGTAGGAGAAATAAGTGGGGATAATCTTGTCTATAATACTTCCAAAGGCCTCACTGTTGTTTTGAAAGATTTTATTGTTACGCCGCTTCCAAATGAACCAAATAGTAATCATAGGAATGGAACGCCAGTCAGGTCTAAGAGCGCCCCAGCATGCGAAGGCCTCTTTAATTGAAGGATGTGAAGCAAATGGAAAGCCAAAGAAAGAAGCCAGATACCTCCAGATAAGTTGTGTCTGTGGGCAAAGTAAAAACATATGCAGGTTGTCTTCTGAATTATCAAGGCAGATCATGCAAATCAATGGACCCTGCCAGTTCCTTCTTTGTAAATCGTTCCATGTGAGATTTCTATTATGGTATACAAGCCAAGAGAATATGATGCTTTTTGTTGGGCAGCAGGGCTTCCATAAGGCGAAAGGAAAGGCATGCTGAGAGGGTTCTATGAGTAGGTTCAACAGTGATAAATATATGTCTCTTACCTGGATATTGCACGATCCTTTCTTAGCCTGCCACCCTAAAATATCTCTATTAGTAGATTAATAAAGATCCGCGCACTTCATATTCCAAATGGTGCCGTTCCATTGGGTAGCTAGGGTACCATCAATGTCCAGTTCTCAACTCAATTTCCAAATCGGGATGGCGTTCTTCCATCCTGCAATAGCCCGAGCTCAAAAGAATACACCCTTTTGATGGAGAAATCTGAGTAGCTGAGGGTTAATAATTAGATCCGATTCAATTCCCATGATGGGATCCTGCCCAATCAGGATATTGTTGCCGTTATGAAATTTCCAAATAAAATTCCTGCAGAATAAAGGCAGAATCTTCAAAAAGCTTCTCCAAATCGCTGAGCCTTGTGCAGGCCAAGAGAGGCCCCTCCTATACTAGAGGGAAATATCTTCATCGCCAAGGTATTTCGATTTGATAATATGACTCCATAGGTTTTACCCAAAGATCACCTGCCACAACAATTTACATAAGAGGGCTTTTCCAAGAATGCGGAGATTCATGATGCCCTAGCCCCCAAGTCGTTTGGGAAGAGAGATGAGTTCTAGCCTAGAGAGGTGAATTTACTTCTATCCTTACTGTCGCCCCAAATGAAGGAGGCCATTAAGCTGTTTAATTTGTTTATAATAGACGATGGGATATAAAACAAATGGGCCCAGTAAACATAGATTTGAGCCAAAACCGCCTGAGATAAAACTGTTATGCCTGCAATTGTTAAGCATTTACATTCCCATCCTTGAATCCTCTTGTAGAATCTGTTAATGATCCAAGACCAGTCCAGAGAATTGTATCCCGTGGGCTTAAGATGGTATCCCAAGTATTTAAGCCCGTCCTTGATGGAGGTTGTTTGAATATTGAAGAGTTGGGAAATATATACCATTTCTCCATGTTCATCTTTACCAAAGTAGAAAGAGGATTTGATTTCATTAATATCGAGACTTGTGGCTCTTTGAAATAGCATAATAATTTCATGCAAAACATGCCAGGAGAACATGCACAGTCTAGCAAACAGCAGAACATCATCCACAAATAAATTGTGAGAGTGAGAATTACCTCTGGAGATGACCAGGGGATCAATTTTTCCTTCATTGACTGCATTCGTGATGTGAAGACTAAGGGAATCCATGACCAGGATAAATAAAATAGGGGATAAGGAGCATCCTTGTCGAAGACCTCTTCCAGCCGGGAAGAAAGGGGTGGGCAGCCCATTGACAAGGATCACATAATTGACGCCTTCCACGCAAGACATGATCCATTTAGTGCACCTGTCATTGAGCCCGATTTTGATGAGCAGACATCTGAGGAAGCTCTAATCAAGGCAGTCGAATGCCCTTTTTAAATCGATTTTGAGGATGTCAACTTCTGTTTTTTTAGTTTGTATGGAGTGCATAGCTTCCTGAGTTATTACAACAACATCAAGGATGTTTCTTCCACACAGAAATCCATGTTGATCCATTGAAATATGTTCAGATAGTTTCCCTCGGATTCTCTCTGCAATAATCTTTGAAGTGATTTTATAGATTACATTGCACAGAGAAATCGACCTGTAATCAGCAGAGGAGGAGTCCTTTTTTTTGGGATCAATGCAATGTAGGTGGAAGTAATATATGGATGGATATTCCCTTGAGTTTTGATCTCTTCAGTCATACCAAGTATGTCATTCTTCATTATGTCAAAGAAGTGGATGAAGATGTCTATGGACCAGCCATTTGGTCCAGGGTATTTTTCCTTTTTGAAGGACTTCATGACAACGAGAACTTCCTCCTCCAAAATCTCAGCAAAGAGCCTTCCATTATCATCCTCATTGAACATATTTGAAAAAGGACCAATACCCCATAGAATGTCGTTAAATTCCCTGTTTTCCTCTCGTTTGTATGCCATTTTGAAGTAGTTGACAGCTTCGCTTGCAATGTCTTCTTGTGAGAACAGTATAAAGCCGACGTCATTTTTGATTTACCATATGGAATTGACTGCTCTTCTTTTGCTAGCAAATCGGTGAAAGAACTTGGTGTTCTTGTCGCCTTCTTTCATCCATGTGATTCGACTCTTAAGCTTCGAAGTGATAGCTTCAATGTGCAACAATTTTTGTTTCTTCTTTTCAAGTTTCCATATCCAGGACCGAGAATTCCATGACATGGTTTGTGTCTTCATGCTCTCGGCTAATACAACAAACTCCTTTTCAATCTGTTGCAACTCATAATAGTTTTCCTGTCTTTTTCGAATTTGCCATTCTTTTACCCTGGATTTAAGGTTGGATAGTTAACTATATATTAACACTATTATATATATTTTTATCAACACTAAGTTAACTATAATAGAATCTAAAACTAACTTATTGAATCTACATTATAGTCATGTTCAAGAATAACACCCTTGATCTCCCCATTTTATGGAGATTCTTAATTTATAAAGAGACTTTGTTATAATATTATGGGTCAATATCATGGTTTATCAATACCACATGCCTAAAATTTAATAACTCACTTCGTATGATATTTGTTCATATATCATTTTTTTTAATTAACCATTTTAAGTAAAACAAATGAATGTAACTACTTTTGTGTGCATGCTATAAATACTTTGGTGGAGGTTAAATTCCTATCATCCACACTAAATTTATAATAATTAAATTAAAATTCTAAAAACCCTATTTCAAAATAAAAATAATTATATTTTTTCATAATAATAGTGTATTATCAAAAATTTTATTTATATAGATTTTTTTTTCAAATTAATTTCTAAACATTATATAAAAATATTTACTTAAAATAAATATCAATTTATATTTAATTAATAAAAAGATAAATTTTATTATTAATATTCTTTTTGATAATCTTTATTATCTTTGTATTAAATACATTTGACAATTTTATTATTAGTATTCTTTCAGAAAATCTTTATTATCTTTATATTAAATACATTTAACTTAAATTGAAATGAATAAAATACACCCAAAAAATCAAACTATTCAACTTCCAACTCTTAACCTCATAAACCATCACATTATCCAACTTCCAATGCTTATCTCTCATAACTAATTAAATTATTCAATTGCTAATATTGATTACATTAGTATAAGCAAAATTTATTGCGCAGTCTAACTTATAAACAAAATAGTCTTTCTCGTCAGAATTCACCGAAACAAAATAGTCTTTCTTGTCAGAATTCGTGGGAATTCACCAAAACAAAATAGTCTTTCTTATCTGAATTCATCAAAATTCGACAATACAATTTCAAGATTTTTTGTTGTTTAAAATACAGTTTTGAATGTATAAATAGATTCAGCGCTCTGAAACACCGTCGAACACTGGAATTATGCAAATTAAACAATTTAAACTCAAGTTTTTAGAAATGATTGTCAAATTTTAATTAAAATTAACCATGAAAAATACAAATTTGTTTATTAATAACATTTTATAAGTTAGATTACTAATAGCAGTTTAATTGTTAAATTTTATTTCGAATAAGACTTTAATTCAAAATTCTGAAAAGAAAAAATACCTGCAAAAAACCAAAGCGTCACACAACTAGATTACTGCAGGTGGAAGTCCCTCTGTCAGGCAATCTATGCGTATACGTAATCTGTCAAGCTAGATGTCATCACCATGAATATGTTTACAGGCCTGTTGAGATTTAGCGGATTTGGAAAGTTACTCCCCATTTATTATAAAAGGGCACTCAAATATTCCGATAATATCTCAGAGAAAGAAGTGGAGCAAGACTCGTACGAATACATAGTGGGGTTCAAAGAATCAAGAATACAGAATTTGAAAATAAGTATGAATCAGTCATTGATAACGAATTTAGGTGTGTGTAGAGAGGGGACTTGAACCCTCGCCGTCTATTATATAGGGCATGACTGTGATTGCTGCAATTTGCAATTTTGTTGACTTGACATGCATAATTCGAGTCTATATTTACCCTAATCATTTTCTTCCGAGCATGGAGCTCTTGGCCAAACAGCCCCACGCTGACATTCTGAGGTTTGACTCCTTCTCTGCTTGACAGGGATTCTTCATCTACAGGTAGGTATTCTTTTGTTAAAATGCTTTAATTCTCCTAAATTTTAGATTCGGAAATCGAACTTGCCATTCAGACACTCAATCTAGGAGAATTATTTATCCTCTGTATATGCCTGTGGTTTTTCTGTGGTTATCCTCTGTATATGCCTGTGGTTTTTCTGTAGTTTTTGTACATGCGTTTGTTGACACATTAGCAGATATTTAACGCCCTCACATGTGCAGATTTTAAGCGCTGATTTAAGTTGCTTGGTCTCTGGCTTAGTGGTTGGGTCAGAGCACTGAAACCATGCAAATGGTTCAACTCTAAGGCTCTGGCTGATGTAGACCTTTCGTCAGGGTTGTCAAAAAAGTTGGTTTCAGAGGCTTAATTCCTGCTCCATATACCAAATTAATTTAAATAGATATTAATAGAATTCTTTTAATTTAGAATTAGGTTTAGTTTTTATTTCAGGCCAAATCCCTTTGGAAATTATTATTACTTATTAGTGTTCTTTCCATCCCATTGTTAATCTCCCCAAATACCCAGAGTTAGGTTTCTGGATTTCTTGGCATATTTGCAGGTGTTTAAGCTCCCAAAATGCAGAGTTAGGTTTTTGGATTTCTGTGACATATTTGAGGTGTTTGATATGAGTATCATTCTTGGTTTTTGCTTATCATTGGATCTCATGAGAAGTTTTCATTTAACTAATGGCTTATGTTTTTAAGCTGTCTAAAGGGATGACAACTAATGGCAATCAGTACTTTCCTCCACACTCGGAATTTGATTACAATAACTCAATTGAAGATGATACACACAGAGATGAAGATGCAGGCGCAGCGTTCGTCCTGCAGTCAAAGGGTATAATAATTATGGTTGTTTTTCACAACCGATCCCCACAGAATATGCAAAAGAACGTTTGTTTAATTATGGAATGATATAATTATTGAAGGGATTGTAGTTGGGATGCAGGGAATTGGTGGCATGCAGGATTTCACTTGACAACTGCAATTGTAGGCCCAACAATTCTTACGCTCCCATACGCCTTTGGCGGGATGGGGTGGACATTTGGGCTCTTTTCCCTCACTGTGGCAGCTGCAGTCACCTTCTACTCCTATTTCCTCATGGCCAGAGTGCTTGATCATTGCGAGAAACAAGGTCGTCGCCACATTCGATTCCGTGAACTGGCTAGCGATATCCTTGGTAGGTAATAAGATCGCCACAACTCTGTTAATGTGGGCATGATTTTCACAATTCTCTGTGGTTTTCTATGGCTAAAAACACCAATTAATGGAATGGTTTGTGCAGGGTCTGGATGGATGTTTTATTTTGTCGTTTCGATTCAGACAACGATCAATATGGGGGTGGGAGTTGGATGCATCCTACTGGGTGGTGAGTGTATACAGGTAGGTACAACTCAGCTTTGGTAATATGTATGGGATTTGTCACAATTTTGTCTGGATAACATTTTTAGTGATTTAAAAAAAATAAATTAAAAGATTTGAATTGTTTCTATCAATGGTGGAAATGGATTTAGCTTTCTGAAGACTTTCTGAAACATTTAAAATTTTGAAACCTGAGAATTGTAACTGAGATTTCTGAAACATTTAAAATTTTGAAACCTGAGAATTGTAACTCAGATTTCCAAAAAAATTCTGAAACTTGATCACTGTATCTTGGATTTCCCAAAAATTCCTGTCAAATTTTGTCAAAATCGTGCTAGAAAAACCATTCCTTTCTCAACGAAAACCTTGCCTGTTTACACTACGCTATATGTATTTTGCTAAGCAATTAGTTAGTTTAAAACTTTTCTGTTGTAGAGATTTTGTATGTGAAAGGGAAGATGTTGATATCCTAGAGTTAATATGTCTCTGGGAAAACTAATATTGCTTTCCCCTTTGAGTACTTGTATCATTAAATCTCATGATATATGCGACATTAACTTTCATTTTCATTTCTCAACCTATTTCTTCATGATTTATAGGACTTTCCTGTTTTATTGCAGATCATGTACAACAATTTGGATAGCAGTGGCCAGCTTAAGCTGTATCACTTTATAATCATCGTAGCTCTGGTTATGATATCTCTCTCACAGCTACCATCATTTCATTCCCTCCGTCACATCAATTTAGCATCTTTGGTTTTGTGTTTGGCGTACAGTTTGACCGTGACCATTGCATGTATATTAGCAGGTGAGTTGAAAAAACTGGTTGTTATTTGGTTATGAATTTGTTTTAATGTGAAGCCTTGGTGCATAGGAGTGAAAGGGTTTCATCTCAGCAGTTGGTTTCCTCTCTTGAGCAATAAACTTTATCTGTTTTTTAATCTTCTATAAGATTCTAATAGAGGGTAAATGGCAGGCAGGTCGAGTGAAGCCCCAAGTAAGGATTATTCAATCAAAGGTTCAACCCTCACTAGGGTATTCAATGCCTTCAGTTCCATGTCAATTCTGGGAACTATATTTGGCAACGGTATTCTTCCAGAGATACAGGTGATAAATTATCAGTGTAACTTTATCTCGATACAATGATGAATCTTTTATTATCAAATATGCACTTTAGGGGTATAATAAAATACAAAAATGCAGGCCACGCTCGCTCCTCCTGCAACAGGCAAGATGTTCAAGGGATTATGCATGTGCTACGGAGTAATTTCTGTGACATTTTACAGTGTGGCAGTGACAGGGTATTGGGCGTTTGGTAACAATGCCAAGTCTAACGTATTGAAAAGTATCATGCCAGATGAAGGCCCAACTCTCGCGCCCACTTGGCTCTTGGCCTTATCAATAGGCTTCATACTTTTACAGCTATTTGCAATAGCATTGGTAATGCACTGCCTATAAATATTCTCACTTTTTCTTTTGGCTAAAATGAAGTGCCACTGATAAAATAGATGTTGCGTTTGATTGAAGGTGTATTCCCAAGTGGCCTATGAAATAATGGAGAAGCAATCAGCAGATGTCAAGCAGAGCATATTTGCAATGAGAAACTTGCTTCCTAGGCTGGTTCTGAGGTCTCTGTACATAATAGTTTGTGCCTTCATTGCAGCCATGCTGCCTTTCTTTGGAGACATTAATGCACTGGTAGGGGCCATTGGTTTCATACCTTTGGACTTCATCCTTCCCATGTTACTATACAACATGAGTTTCAAGCCACCTCGTAATTCTGCCACTTACTGGATCAACAACGCCATTATGGTGGTATTCACAGGTGTTGGAATTATGGGTACCATATCCTCAGTCCGGCAGATAGCCATCGATGCAAAACGCTTCAAACTTTTCAGCAGTGATGCATTTGACTGATGATACAGAGTTAATAGAACTTTGGAATTCCTTACTGTAACACTGCAACATGAAAATTGAATTTGAATCACTTTGTGAAAATAAAACAAATACAAAGTTAATAGAAATTTGGATTCCCTACTATAACACTGCAACATGAACTTGAATTTTTTTGAAAAATAAAACAAATGCACAGTTAATAGAAATTTGGATTCCCTACTATAACACTGCAACCTGAAATTGAATTTGAATCGAAAATAAACAAAATAGTTTTCTTGTTCGTTGGTTGGCTTGATTACTGAACCTCGGGGAAAAATTACTATGTTGCACTGGTTTTGGCGACGGGGAACGGTGGGAACGAGTCCCCTGAACGATTCCAAATTCTTCCAAATTTTCAGGAGACAGGGGTTGGAGACGGCTATATATATAGATATAAATATGCAAAATTTAATATTGACATCAACGTTTGTAGTTGTTTCAAGATAGTATTATGCATAATAATTTCAAATAATTTGAGAGGGGTTGATACTTCATTGTTGGCCACTAGGCATGAGCTTATTTGAGAGGGATTGAGACTCTATTATTGGCCACTAGGCATGAGCTTTCGTTTTAGGAAACTTAAGTGTAACTACTTTAAATTTAAATTTGTACTAAAGTCTATGAACTAATTTATCAAGGAGAACTTTTTTTATATTAGTTCTCATTGTTGGCCACTAGGCATGAGCTTATTTGAGAGGGATTGAGACTCTATTATTGGCCACTAGGCATGAGCTTTCGTTTTAGGAAACTTAAGTGTAACTACTTTAAATTTAAATTTGTACTAAAGTCTATGAACTAATTTATCAAGGAGAACTTTTTTTATATTAGTTCTCATTGTTGGCCACTAGGCATGAGCTTATTTGAGAGGGATTGAGACTCTATTATTGGCCACTAGGCATGAGCTTTCGTTTTAGGAAACTTAAGTGTAACTACTTTAAATTTGTACTAAAGTCCATGAACTAATTTATCAAGGAGAACTTTTTTTATATTAGTTCTTTTCTTCATATTTCTTGTTAATGATAACTATGTTAAACACAATAGGTATTCCCTTTTCAATAGGTTTTGTAAACTTTTATAGCTGTGTTGAAAGCCGCTACAAAATAATTTGGTTTTCTAATGATATTAAATTCATATTTCAGTCTTTCACCTTCCTTCTTTCATTGGCCAGATCACCTGGGAGCATCAACCAAAATGCCCCCAGAACTTCTATGAATGGATACTTTCCCATTCTATCGAATATGATAGGCTTGCCCTACTTATTAGTCTCACCCTACTAAGCTTCGAGCTTCCTTCCGTTGGAATGCAAATACAGAGATGAGGATAGAATATGAATTTATTTAAACATTTAGTACTCAATCCAATTCACAACTATTTGATTGTTCTCACAATGCTTGGGATTACGATGATGGAACCATTAAACTTGAATGAGTCTTCAAAACCCACATATAATATGTAAACGCTGAGATGATCTTGAGAAAGAACTTGAAAATAACCACAAGGATTATCCTATGATCTTGAGAAAGAACAAGAAAATAACCACAAGGATTATCCTTTTAAGACGTATTTTCTGTTTTCTTGACATGGAGGGTGCTTTTTGTAATTTTACCACTGAAAATCCAATATCTAAATCACTAAAAATCCAAAATAAACCTGTCATACAAAACCCATGTTTTGCACTACAACTTGTACAAAAATTAAGATTCAATGCATTCCCGAAAAATGAATGGGAAAAACGATTATATTGTTCAATCAACAATGTCTATAATTGATTGTCAACACTGAAACTTTGATTTATCTCTAAAACCTTCTCAAAACATCCCTGAAATCTGCCGAGAAAAATCTTAAAATCTACAAAAACATTCCTAAACTTTGTCTGAAACATCTTTGAAATGTATCTAAAATGCCTCAGGGACAGCTAACAAGTCCCCAGTGGAATTCCCACAGTTTGGGGACGTTTCGTAAGGGTCCAAAAATCCCCAAAACACGGCGATACAAGGTACGCGAGTATTAGCCCCATGCGACATAGAGAAATTATCACTTTGACCGCCCACAACAAGCACCAACGGCAAAGCATTAAATGATTTGGCATGCTTGGATGCCCGTCTTGGATGTATAGTTTATTGTAGATTTTTTTTGTTTCATTATAATTATCAAAATTTTGGGAATATTATTAGTTTGATGCTCCATCTCATTGGAGAGCACCAGGCTGCACAGGGTTTGCATACTGAAATGTAAATTGTTATTTTGGATTTAACTTGATCCAAATTACTTAGAATCTAATGATTTACATTCTAATATATAGCATTTAAGGCTTTGCAGTAAATGTTTTTGTGGTTGTTGGAATATTTTATATTTTGGTTTTTTTGGTTAATTTTGTTATAAATTTTTTAAAATCACAAATTTGAATTAAGTTATGAAATATGTATAACCTAGGTACTTAATAGGAATTACAAGTTTGAATTATAAAATCTGTGTAATCGAGAATTTTTCAAAAAACAAAATCAATTAATGCATTCAAAAATTTATTTTAGCTAACGAAGTACTTTGATTTCACCAAATTATCAAATTATATCAAAAAAAAATAAATCAATAATTTAATACAAATATTTTTTTGGCTTTTTTCTAGACCAATTTTCAATAAATAAAAAAAAATAGAAAAATCATAAATTTAAATTATTAAACCTCCATAATCCAAATACTCTGAAATTTTCAATAAATACAGAATTTATTTCTATATTTAAAAATAAATACAATTTAAATAATATCAAAACCAATTCCAATAAATATTCAATAAAATAATACTCTAATTAAACTACACTCGTAAGAAAATACTTTTATTTTTCAATTTCATTCCATGGAAAGCGTGCTGGGCACTTCTCACATCGTTATCTCGATGTGATGTGACGTGACGTGACGTGACGGGTCGATGTGACGTGCCTCGTCACTATATTATCCACCCCATACGCATAAGATATTTGTATCTTTAGCTATATATAATCCTGTACAGGGGCTCGTTATTCAACCATTTCTGTTATTTGGTCAAACTAGCTTTGAAGTATAATTTTAGCTTTTCTGATTGAAAATAACTTTATGAAAGCCACAAACAATTTTTGGAATATAGCTTTACCTTTTTTGTAATGAAAAATCATTTTAACTTCCGTAAAGGGAGTGGTCGGGTTATCTGACCAGTGATTGACAGATGCTGCTAGATGCTTTATACAGAAAATGAATTTTATTCAATACATAGGTGATTAACTTAAATCATAATTTAATAGTTTACGGTAATCTGAATTTTATGTGATTTTCACTGAAAAAGATTTATTTGAAACTTAAATAGTAATTTAATTATAATGGTTTATGGTTGATTTCAATTTTATATTTATGAGAGTTTTATTGAAAAAGATTTTTTTAAACTTAAGTAATAATTTAATTATAATGATTTATGGGTTATCTTAACTTTATATTTATGGCGTTTCATGTTTTGGATATGAACTTTTATCATAATTTAATTTTAATGGTTTAAGGGTCATGTCAACTTTATATTTATGGCATTTCCTGTTTTGGATGTGAACTTAGTACGTATTGAGATTAATTATTAATTCATGATTACACAGTTTGTTTGTTTTTTTGTTTTTTGTTTTTGTTTTTTTGTTTTTTTGTTTTTTTCAATTAAACTATTTTGTTTTTTTGTTTTTTTTTTTTTTGATTATATGCATGTTGTCTGAAAGATACATTTGTCAGAAAGAGTGGCATTTTGAATCAGCCAAATGTAGCAGAGAGAGAGGGCTACTTGATTCATGCTCTCACAAGGGCGCTTGTGACCAAAAAATTCATTCCCACGCAGGGGAGGACAAAAAAGACAACCTTGCACAACTGTAACCGCCCACAAAACTGATAACCAAACAAGACTGTAACCGACCCTACGCCTCAGCGATGGCAGATTGCCACTTTGACACATTGTTTTAAAAGATAATCGACACATAGTCGAGCCAGAGACAATTAGACAGATGGACATGACCAAAAAGATGATAAAAACAGTTAAATTCACACAATCACATAAACTCAATCATATATTATGCACAAATGGTGTATGTGCAATCACACTCACACACAGATTACATTCAGATCACTCTATTAAATAGAGTTTTTGAGATCCAACTTATTCCTAATTTAGAGAGAGTGGTTGAGAGAATTTCTCAACCATCACAAACTAATTTCTCAAATATGGAATGTAAGCATTAACTCCAACATCCCCCCTTAATGATTACATTACATGAAAATAACAAAATAATCAAGCTTACCAGTTGGATGCTCCATCAGTTGCCTCATAACCTCGAAAGGTGTAGTTGGCAAGTTGGATTCCCGGTTTTCTTCCTTCAACTCCCGAATCAAGGCCTTCGAAGTCATTATTCTCAATATGTTAAGCCTTTACTCCAACATCCCCCCTTAATGATTACATTACATGAAAATAACAAAATAATCAAGCTTATCAGTAGATGCTCCATCAAGTTGCCTCATAACCCTCGGAAAGGTGTAGTTGGCAAGTTGGATTCTCGAGTTCCCTTCCACAACTCCCGAATCAAGGACCTCCCGAAGTCAATTACTGGACAGCATCCCAATCTGTCGCATAACCTCATTAGGAATCACTTCCACGTCTACCACTAATGAGGGATCCTTCCCTAGATCCGCAACTGCCATACTATCTGGACAACCATCCATATTGAGCCTTACTACTACTTGATCTTTAAGTACTGGCATCAGACACATAGTTGAACTGCTGGTTATTTTAAAAGAGTTTAATAAATCCTAGAAAATGCACCAAACACTGCCTTCTCAAGTCAGAACAAAATGGGCCGCTCACACCACAGTCGTTGGTCGCTCAAACTAGTCTCCACACTTTCACAAGACCTCTACAATAAACAACCAACACGCTTACAGGCATCCATCAAAAGCCATCGAGCTATTCATCGCAATACCAAACAATGGTCCACTTTAAAACACACAGGCTGCCACTCTAAACACATGGATCGTCTCTCCAGGTGACAGATGAAAATAACGCCCTTCTCTCCCATTTGAGCCATTGTGCATGGCACTATACATAAATGCTACAACACGGAAATATCCTTCCTTGGCTGCATAATCCACCTCAGCAAACCTGAAGGCGATTCCCAAGGAACCAAAGAGTATAGAAAGCAATGAAGCAGCTTCAGAGAACCGGGCCACGCCCAAATCATCGTTCTCAGCTATGAGCATGGCCGATAATTTTTCAAAAGCTTCTGCAATCAAACGCAGAGGCTTCTCCACCTCGCATATGACTTGGCCTTCGTCTACTGTCATGTTTGCAACAGAGTTCAGAGGCGTTGCACACTATTCTGATAACCAAACGACCCTCACCGCATCACGGGTTTCTCAACATACTGGTCTGTTATTCCCCTTCCAGCAATGCTCTCATAGTTCTGCGAAACTCGAACAAGTAATCAAACAACGAATTGAAAAGCTCTTTACCATGCTCCAACAACAGTAGTACGCAGAATCAATTATCTCCTCGGTGCAGCTCCATGTAGTTAACGCAACAGCGAGTATTCAAGCAGTTGCTCCTCAGGTAGGCAACGCTCCTCAGATGGACAACAAAAGTTCAGATCTAGCTCTGATACCATGATAAAAACAGCTAAATTCACACAATCACAGAAACTCAATCATATATTATGCACAAATGGTGTATGTGCAATCACACTCACACACGGATTACATTCATATCACTATATTAAATAGAGTTTTTGAGATCCAACTTATTCCTAATTTAGAGAGAGTGGTTAAGAGAATTTCTCAACCATCACAAACTAATTTCTCAAATATGGAATGTAAGCATTAACTCCAACAAAAGAAAGGAAAAAACCAGAATCCCACCCGAGCTACAGAACCTAAGACGTGGCAGCAGGCAAGTCCTCCAGCACCTCCTCCACAATCGGGCAACATCCATATTCTTTCTCCTCCTGCGCTTGGCTTGCTTTCGCCTTGACCGCTTCTGGCTGCTCCTGGTCCTTCTCCAGCTGAGGGTCTGGCAGTTCCGTGCCCTTCCCCTTATCCATCTTGGGCAATTCGGACGTTGTGGCTGTGTCAACCGGGGCCTCGAATTTTGGCGGAACACTAGATCCGCCCTCGTCCTGGGCTTCCTCAATAAAGAGGACAGAGACGTGGGCGTTAATTCTTGGACAGTTCAGGGGGCTGTTGAAGGTAAAAATTGCAGAGCCGAAGTAAGGGGCTACCGAAGACCCAGGTGAGCTAGCCTCCATGAATTGGCTATGCCTGAGAGAGCTAGCACCTCCTAGTTGCGGGCAGTGGCAATGACAGCGACAATGAGGGCAGTGACAGGGAGAATGGGTTTCCGCCTCGGTTGAGGGCCGCGAAGACCCTCCACGACTAGAGCCACGACGACTCAGCATCTGCTGACGAGTCCTTACCATGGCGACAAAGCAGTCCTGAGCCGAATTGAAATGTGAAGCACCCACAGGGCCGTAAACAAGCTGAACCAACAGACCCAAGATGGAATAAATCAGACCAGGGCCTCAATTTGTGAGCACCAGCGACGAAACGGGAGCCCTAGACCCTGCCCAAGTGAATATGGTGATGCCAGGGTTTCCACTGCATATAAAACTCCATACTCTGCCTCGATGGTTGCCCGCCATTAATGAGGCATTCAAATGTGAGGCAGAGCCAAACTCTGCAATGCAGCCAAAGGAGGTCGGAGCGTAAATGCTCCTTGGTTGTCGTCCCATAGCCTTTAACCTTGCCATCTAGGGGTGTCCTTCGCCACCGCCTTCCAAGTCGCTTCCGCGCATGGAAGGCATGTGGCTTCCCTTATACCCCCGTCCCATCAACTTCAACACTCTAATATGCACCCGCATCCGGGGATTGATATTCTTGTGTTAAATAAGTATCTATATTTTTTTTAAGAAAGAATCAATTTATAAAATTAATATTTTTATAGGGAAGGTGTTCTTATGATGAGTTTCACTGGTCAGATTTAACCAATCAAAGAAGCTCATTTTCGTTCTCCTTCCTCCAACAATTTTTTTACTATGTGTATTGTCGACTATGCTTGCGAATGCAAGAAAACGTTTTACAGAACACATCAAATTCCCGCTCTGCTCAACATTCATTGTTGAGTGTATGTTAGACATAAGGATGCCCCTCACTTTGGCCCAACTTCATCAGATGCCATGGATTTGATGTCACCATGTGGTTTGTCACGCATGCTTTTTGTAACTCCAGAATTTATTAGGAACTTTGCCTACAATACACTAAGGAGAGACTTTTGTTTTATGAATCCCTCATGGGGGTGAACAACTACAGGATCAAGCCTCGTCAACCGCTTTTGGTTATATTCATTTCTGTTTGTGGCTTTGAGCGGTTTGGGATGATGGGAATGACCAACGAGTGCATCCAATGATGAAGGACGTAGAAAATAATGTCGGTGAGCATGAAAACGCGAAGCAAATCTCTCAATTTTTTGCCACATCTATTCTTGAGTCTGAAAAATGCGAAAATCCCTATCCTCCTTCAGCGCGGCAGAGGATAGAGACATGACAGATTTCGAAATACTACTCATCACCTTCGAAGCACTAGAAAGTATATCTCGGATGTTTGCTCGTAACCATTTTCTTCTTGATCACGGTTGTCGTGATCATCGCCATTTTTTGTGGCATTTTGTATGCGGTCTTCCAGCCCATGATACACAAATATAAGACACTAAAGCCCACTTGTGAATCCTAGATGGATCCACCTGTTGTTGTGGCTACAACCACCCTCTAAATTTTTCCTTAGCTTCATTTTGGAGCCTCTTTTCCAACTTTTCACAGCAATGTGCCTTGCTTCGTCAAGTTTACAAGCTTCAGTGTTTTGTTGGCACAAAGGTAGCCTGTCGATCACAACTCTATGCATTCCTTTCACAGGTTGATCATCAGACTGGGTCCAACTACAGGCTGAGCAACTCCCCCAAGAAATTGCTCAATTCGGGAGGCCAACCAGCCTTCCCTCCAGAAATTGCGCAATCCTGATTGGCAGCCCACTGGGCTCCAGAATTGCGCAATTCTGGCAGTCAACACTCACAGTGAAAATTGCGCAATTTTCCCCAACAAGGTTGCTCAGCCTAGAATTTTCCCAAATCTAGGTAGCAGTCAACTGATCTGCCTAGAAATTACGCAAATATCATGGGCAGCCAACCCAGCTCTCAACAAGAAATGTGCATTTTCTCCTAGCAGTGGAACAACCTCTTGCATGTGCAACTGAGTTGACTAGTTCCCTTCGGGGCCGAGCAAAACAAACTTACATGAATGGGCTGCTGCTTCTCCCAAGGCAGCATGCAAAAGCATCCCTTGTTTTAGGGATCTATTTTTGGCAGTTGGAGGTTGCATGTAAGGATCATTTCAGAAACCTCTCACCAACTGTTGCTTTCCCTAGATTTGTGGCATGCGCATCAAAACTTCGATGTTATCAAAACTCATCAACCAAATGCTATAGAGCTCATCCCTCACATCAACCTTGCAACTCTGACATCCCACATCACATCTAGGCGCTGTCGGCACATTCAACTCAATTGTTTTGGGGTAAGCCCTCTTTCCATGACTTGTGTTGCGTTTCTATTGCTTTTTGTGTTTTCACTTGTATGAGTATTGTTTGCTTGTTTTCTTTGAATGCTTGCTGTCGTTTACATGTATATTAGTTTGTCCTAGCATTGTCTCAGTTTTTGTTACTATCACGCTATTGTCGCATGCATGAAACTGTTTTTCATGAATGGTTGCCAATTCGGTGACTCGTTTCACCCACATGCATGTTGATCTGTTTAGTGAATCTTTCATTCATGTTTGCATGCACTGCCAATCACTTCTACTTTCACTAAGTGTTGCCATGCATCCACTGTCATATTTTCTTTTAGTTGCTCATTGGCGAATCAGACCAACTTTGGTTCAGACTCTGCCTTCATTGAGACAACATTGCACAATCTGGGGAAGGGAGGCTATGTCTTCCTCTCTAGAAATGTGCATTTCTACCCAACCACTGTCCTCCAGGACCATTTTGTGTATTTCTGAGGGACAGCCACTGTTGACCCAGAAAATTGCGTAATGCAATCACTGAGTCTACAACCATTGCCAGCTAAGATTGCGCATTGCACAATTCCAACAGTGAACAACCAGACTGGATTGTGCATTGTGCAGTTCCAACAGTCAGCCAGTCTCCCAGTAGCCTAGACTATGCCTTTCGTAGTTTTGGTAGTCAGTCTTCTGACCCCGGCCTAAATTGTGCAACCTTAACCTTCATGATCAGTCACACAAGTATGTTGAAAGTCAGTTCTCAAGTGCATTTTGGTTTTCAACTAACAGATTGCTTGCCATGAATGTTTCCATGTCCCCAGGTATTGCAGGTGTTCATCTACCTCTCAGTAGTGCAGGTACAATGGTTTCCAAGAGGGAAGAGTCGAAGACACCGTTCAAAGCACACCTGGAGATGCAGTCGATCAAATGTCTATGGGCTTGCCTATTCACGAAGATATCAAGTTGTTCGTAGACAAGAATATAAAGATATCATAGGGAGCAGCATCATCAACAACAAATCAAGGCAACATACCGAATGCAACGAACAAAACGAATGCAGCGAATGCAAGAGGAAGGGTTGTTAACAACACAAAGGCAGAACAAAGTTGCAACACCAAGCATATCCACTGATGATGAAACCAACTATGGAGACTTAGGCTATGAGGTGACGGTGAAATATGAAGATTGCACGAAGACAGAGAATGGAACAAAGAAGGAGTTACATATGCTGAAGCAACGAATCAAGGAAGAACATGAAGTTGCACAAACCTATGAATGAGTTGCAGCAAGAACATGAACAACAGTGGGCACAACATGCACTCACAGATGAAACTGTGTCCGTACAAGTTAAAAATCCATCCCAACAGCGGGCATGGCTCAGACATGGTGAGCATTTTTTTTGATCGTGTGCAAGGGATTCAACAACATGTATGTCATTGTGCACACGCATGCAATTCAACCCATTCAGCACACTCACCAAAGCAGAGACAAGAAGCAAGTCGAACTGGAGCTGAACATGTACTTTGACAAGTTGATGTGCATGACTACCATCACACTTGAAGATTAGCACAGAGATTATGCATCAATGTGTTGCCGGTTCAGCTGCACCCAAGAAGACCATGCACATGTTAACAGACAAGTTGGATGAAGAATTCGAACCAATGCACTGATTGCAACGGAGACAAGAGTTTTCTTCAGCAAGATGTCACCATGAGGTGCATGCACACCATCACGGATGACCAAGATTTACATTAGCTCACCACCTTCATCATCAAAAGCATGCCAAATATTTGGTCTCATCATAATGGACCAAGTGTCAGTGATGTTGTGCATGACTTGCTCAAGCCATGTTGTCTCACATGAGCACGTGTGCATTGTAATGTAACGTCATGTCAAGTGTAAGTCAACTGTCAATAGTGGATGTAACAGTCATAGAGTATTTGAAGAGTCATGAGGGTAGTTGAACGGTCACAGAGGGGAATGTCAAGGGCCACCCCACCCTTTGCTATAAATAGTCCCTCATAACTCATTGTATAGACTTTTTGGTCAGCCAAGATTCCGATAAGACTCTCTTCGAGAGAACTTGGATAGTATTGTAATGCGCCTTGGCTTCTCCACTGCACAAAGCTAGTACATTTCTTTGGAGGAGTAGGTGGATGTGGCTGTAACATTCCATTGTTGGGGCTAGCGGGTTTACATGGATGTATTGTATCATTGGAACATACACTTCTTTATATAATAAGAGAAAGCAAGTTTTCATGCATATGTTGTTATTGTAGTTGGATTGTTCTAGTTGCTTTAGCGATGTATGTTGTTTAACTTACGTAGTTGTGTATGAACTGTTTTGTATGCAATTATATGAATCTTGTTGTAGATGTGTTGTTGGTTTATCCATCACTTTGGATTGCTCTCTGACCTGCTTTTCAGCTTGTGATACATCCTCTCTCGTGTGTTGCCTTTGTAGGTTTTAACCCCGTACAAAAATTACCTTCATACGAATTCTAAATCACATGAAAAATAAAAATGCGAGAGCATAACACATAAAACATATATACACAGAGATTTCCCACTGGATCCCAAAACCGGGACTACCAACTTGATTTTTCATTCTATTCCTTTCAATGTTACAATACATATTTATACATGCCGAAGCATCCAATACCATGGATCGAAAACCATCACGTCCAATACCATGGACCAAAAAACCATCGCATCCAATACCATGGACCGAAAACCATCGCGTCCAAAAACATGTGCGAAAATCATGTACAAAACCATAGGTGGGTCTGCCCAACTTAAAATAGGGTCCAAAACCAAAATTTTCGGGGGCGCTGCCCCGGACCCCATAAAGTGGGGTTACAGGTACTCCTCAAACCCCCTGTTAACTATGTGGAAATAATATAACACAACCCAAAAATCTCCCACTTGTTGTTTTCTTTCCACAGAAAAGCTTAGTCATTTTTCCAGCGCTCAAACGCCCATTGTTTCTCTACACCAAGAGAACTTCTCAGAGCTCACAGATTTTTTCAATGCATCTGCAGTATTCTTCAAAGTGTCCACCTTTACTACCAACACCTTTTTGTCTTCTATCATATCCCTCACAAAGTGACACTGAACATCAATGTGCTTTGTCTTTGAATGATAAGCAGGGTTCTTTGCCAAGAAAATTACACTTTGGCTGTCACA
>APFE030181171.1:0-10307 GCA_000404065.3 Pinus taeda | reverse complement strand
AAGACTCTGTTATCAGTTTACCTTTGATGAAAATGTTGCTCTGCGTTCATGGAATTTGTCATATATTTAATGGTCGGTTCTGGCTTGGAACTACCGGTGTTTGCTATGAAACGTTTTACTGTTCCAATGATATTATTGTTATGTCGTTTTCCTTTGCTTACTGTACATTACTACCCATGAGGGTTTATGAGTCGGACATACTTTTCCATTTACAGCAAATATGATATTTTATAGGTTTGGTTTAGTCTTTACATGCATTCGAATCGTCTGTACCCTTATACATTTCTTATGGTTTAATGCGGCCTTAAGGGTATGTCTTGCATTCGGTAAATGAATGTATAGGCAACCCTTCTTCTGCTGTCAATCATAACCGGGATTCGCCGGAGTCTGATATACATATATACATTCATTTAGTTCATGGTTCTGTTAATGTACTCTATTCTTTTGGTAACCCGAGGATAGCTTTCTGAAAGTTTAACATGTGTATTTACATGCTGGCTACTTACTTCGGGTTTGTATACCTATGAGGTAAACCTGTGATGGCATCCTGCTAATGTGTGCTGGCTTACGCCGTGTTCATTTCTTTACCAATCTCTCGTTTACAGCATCGTTTTCATGATATTTACTTGGTTCACACAGTATTAGTTTCTGGTAATATTTCTTAAGTTCGCACAACATTATTATTTAATGACCTTGCTTGGGTTTACACAGTATTGTGTATACGCATAATGCTTGGTCCACACAGCACTTATGCCGTGTCTCTTTGTTTACACAGTGTTACAGCTATGCCATATCTCTGTGATTTATACAGTGGTTTAGATATGCTATATTTCTATGTCTATTCAGCATTTTGGTTTATATATAAGCGCAGGTTTTTGCGCTGGTTCACGACTATGCTTTCATTAGGATGAGGTGTTTGTCTAACATTTCCAGAATGCCTAGCTCGGCTCCATTCCGTAGCCGAGACTCTGACTATTTTATTTCCTTCCTAATAATTAATAAACTACTGCGGTCTCTCCTACCGCCAAACCGCCCCTTAGGGTCTGGTTTTACCATGGAAAGTTATATCCAACAACCAGATTTTATTGCAGATGAAAAATGACACTGATACAACATTAATCTTTTATAACGACTACCATTAATCAATGGAAAGAACACAGATTTAGTCTGTTCACCTTCAGTATCTGCTCTTCATTCTATAACTCGGTTAGAAAGTGCATACCTGGGTAGCCTGCTACCGATATTCCTACTTCCAGAAGTCACCTGCAACTGGTTTGCTCTTATCCTCCCAACCTTGAGATCCACTTGCGTTGGATTCTCCCCCCGAGCCGTCTTGCGGGCCTGCAGCCCTCAACAAGACTCATGCACTACCGTGCTAGGTTATCTGGTCACTACCAGACTTAACCTCTTTTCTCACTCTGCTTTTTCTCTCAGGAATTCTTCTCTCTGTCTGTTCATCAACAACCCAAAGGTTTTCCTCCTAGGACTTTTCCTTGGGTGAGAAGCAGTTACTTCAGTTTCATAACTGATTTTATTTTCTTTTAATATAAAATCCTCCTCGACAAGGTTGCCAGCATTTCATGAATATACACATGTAAAAATAATATGATATATTCATTTCATAATTAAATAATGTCATTTAGTGATAGCAAGTCACCACTCATACAATTTTTACCTCAGTAAATGTTCCAGAATTACAAGTTACCAGGGTCATTACATCTCCCCCCCTGGGATTGGACATCGTCCCGATGTCTATTCCAATTAAATAAATTTGGGTAAGCTTTTCTAATGAGTTCCTCGTCCTGCCATGTAGCCTCCTCAGGCCCATAGTGCTGCCACAACACTTTAACTTGGGTAATAACCCGTTTCCGCAGCCGCACTTCTCTCCGGTCGAGAATGCTCTGAGGTTCGACCAGGACCTTTCCTTCCGATTCGACCTGCAGACAACCATACCTTTAATTAGTTTCCTATTGAGTTTAGCTGCATAATCAAAACAACCGGATCAATTCTTACCCGCACATCTTGCCATCGAATAACATGTTTAGGGTCATATACATATTTCTTTAGGACAGAAACATGAAACACATTGTGAATCCTGATATGACTTGGCAGGGCGAGTTGGTAGGCCACTGGCCCCACTCTGGCCAAGTTCTGAAAACGTCCAAAATATCGAGGTGCCAGTTTGGCGCACCCACTCCACTGCAGTGTGCTCCTTCTGGTTTGAATCCTCACAAACACATGGTCACCAACCTTATACTCTGTGAATCTTCTTTTCCTGTCCGCAAAGCTTTTCTGTCTGTCTTGTGCAGCCTTTAAGTTTGCACGCACTCTTTTCACCATATCCTCCATATCTTTAAGCATTTCTGGACCCAAACTCAGCTTGTCCTCAGGCCCACCCCAACTTGAGGGGGTGTGGCACTTTCGTCCATACAGGACTTCAAAAGGACTTAGCTGGGTTGAAGTGTGATAACCATTGTTATATGCAAATTCGACCAGATGTAAATACTCTTCCCATTGACCTGGTTTCAGCATCACATACGCCCTCAACATGTCTTCCAACACTTGATTAACTCGCTCAGTTTGACCATCGGTTTGCGGGAGGTAGGCCGTGCTAAAGTTCAGCTGAGTACCCAACTCAGCAAACAGTGTCCTCCAAAAAGTGGAAGTGAATTTCACATCTCGATCCGATATGATTACCTTTGGCAGCCCATGCAATCGGAACACATTTTGCATAAAGAGGTGAGCAATTTGTACCGCCTTGTAAGTGGACTGCGCAGGTATAAAGTGTGCTGCTTTACTCAATTTATCAACCAATACCATGATAGAGTCATTGCCCTTCTTTATTCGTGGCAACCAAGTTATGAAATCCATGGAAATGTTTTCCAATTTCCACTCCGGAATAGGCAAGGGCTGTAGCAGTCCGGCTGGATGCTGATGTTCTGCCTTAATTTGCTGGCATTCTAAACACCGTGCCAGGTACTCAACTACCTGTTTCTTCATTCTTGGCCAATAATACTCCTTCTTGAGTGCCGTGACCATCTTTTGGTACCCTGGGTGGCCAGTGTAGTGGCTGATATGGAACTCATCTAAAATCAGCCTTTTAAGGTCATTTGAATCAGGCACATACAATTTCTTATTGAAGCACAGCATTCCATCGCTATCTAGTGTATATCCTTGCTGTAGTCTTTCCTTTACAACTTGTTGTACCTGCTGTTTTAAGTGCTGGTATTCAGAATCGCGACTTGCTGCTGTTTTTATTTGTTCAACCAGCGAAGTCCGCCACTTGCTGACTGATAGTTCACATAAACAATGAACCTTCCGACTTAGTGCATCAGCCACTTGATTTTCTTTGCCCTTTAAATTCTTTATTTCGAAATCAAACCCACTCAGGAAATCTGCCCAACGGCCTTGTCTTGCATTCAAGGTAGGTTGGCTGAAATAATGGGTCAAACTGTGATGATCAGTTAACAACAGGAATTTCCTCCCTAGGAGGTAATGTCTCCACATTTTCAGCGCATGAATAACAGCTGTTAATTCCATATCATAAGCAGAGTATCTCTACTCATTCTCCTTTAGCTTCCTTGATTCGTAAGCTATTACATTTCCCTCCTGCATTAGTACTCCTCCCACACCCTCCTTACTCGCATCGGTGCACACCATGTAATCCTTATTAGGATCAGTTATACTCAGGATGGGTGCAGTGGTGAGTAAGTGCTTCAAGCGGTCAAAGCTCTGCTGACATTCTGATGTCCACTTAAATATCTTCCCCTTGTTCTGCAATGAGGTGATAGGATAGGCTATCCTAGAAAGGCCTTCCACAAAGCTCCGGTAATAGCCAGCTAACCCCATAAAGGATCTGATATCAGCAACATCTTTGGGTATGGGCCACTCCATAATAGTTTTATTTTCTTGGGGTCCACTGCAATTCCTTCTTTAGTTATCACGTGGCCCAAATACTGGATTTCCTCCTTGAAGAAATCACATTTACTGAACTTAGCATATAGATGATGTTCTCGAAGAGTTTGTAACACCATCCTCAGGTGTTTCTCGTGTTCCTCTTGAGAACGAGAGTATATCAGAATATCATCAATAAATATTAGCACAAACTTGTCCAAAAACTGGTGGAACACGCTGTTCATCATGCACATAAAGGTAGCAGGTGCATTGGTCAAACCGAAAGGTAGCACTACAAATTTGTAGTGCCCATAGCGTGTCCTGAAGGTGGTTTTAGCGATGTCCTCATCTTTGATCCTGATCTGATGATAACCAGATCGCAGATCGGTCTTGGAAAATACTTTTTCCCCTTTCACTTGATCAAAGAGTTCATCTATCCTGGGTAAGGGATACTTGTTTTTGACCGTGAGCTTATTCAGCTGTCGATAGTCTATACACATACATAGGGTGCCATATTTCTTTTTTACAAATAATACTGGAGCTCCCCATGGTGATACACTGGGACGTATGTACTGTTTATCCAACAGCTCTTGTAGTTCCATTTTACACTCTGTTAACTCTGGTACGCTCATCCGGTATGGTGCCCGTGATACTGGTGCTGCTCCCGGTATTAATTCTATAGTAAAGTCTATGTCCCTCTTTGGGGGCAGCCCTGGTACCTCTTCAGGAAAAACATCTACGAATTCCTGCACCACCAGGATATTGCCTAATGCAGACATCTTATCTTTCTGGTTTGCATAACCGACTTGAATAGCGTAGATCTGACATTTCTTTCTAAGGCACTTAGCTAACTGAGAAGCTGTGATAGGCCGAATCTGGACAGGGTGTTTAATCCCCTGCAATTCTTGTTGCTGCCCCAAATCATCCTTGTAATAAATGGTTTTGGTTTTGCAATTTACTAGGGACCAATGCTTTTCCAGCCAATCCATGCCAATCAGGATGTCATAAGATCCTAATGGAAGTACATTCAGGTCTGCTGTTATTGGCTGTCCAGCTATGCTTAAGGAACAGTTATTAATTTTAGCTAGAACCTGTCTCTTGGCACCCGTAGCTAGCTGTACCAACCATGGGTTTTTGAACCTTTCCGAAGATAGCTTACAATGTTCCACTACTTTTGGGCTAACGTAACTTAAGGTAGCTCCTGGATCAATAAGAACATCTATAGAAAGGTTTGAAATCTTACCTTCAAACTCAACCATAGTCGGTTGGTATTCCGCTTGCCAGTCCTCCAAGGCTGCGTTAATTCTTGGTACGCTGCGTGCCACATCCCCAACGGTTGAGGCTTCGTGGATCTGAGATATTTGGTCGACTCCTTTACGCTGCGGACAGTTTTTAACATAATGCGGTCCTCCACATCCCCAACACTGGACTGGAGGTCTGGTTCCTTCGATCTCTGATCTGGCATTTGGTTCACTAACTCTGCTTTCACTTGGCTTGGCCCGGAAGGTACGCTTGGTTGTATTTCTGTTAAACTGCCCCTTTCCAGCACTCTTACCACCATTTCCATGACTTCCTTTGTTATTACCAGCAACTCTATTGTTTTTTCTGTCATTCCATCTTTTACTTGAAATATCTCCTTTTTTCTTGTTCTGCTGGTAACAAATTCTTGCCTTACGAATTGCCTCGTCCATGGTTCGAGGATTGTCAAACTCTATTCGTTCCCTTATATAGGCTGGTAGACTGCTCACAAATATTTGTACTTTGGCCTTTTCTTCTTTGATATATGGCACATAGCGAAGTAGGGAAGTGAAGCGGTTAATGAATTCGTCCATGGACTGCTACCCCAGTCTTAAATCATGGAATTCTCGTGCCTTCTCGTCATAAAAACGCTCGGTTAGATATCTTTCCTTAAAGTATTTCTGGAATTTTTCCCAAGTGATGTTCTACTCACTCACTCCTTTTACAATTTTAATCTCTTCCCACCACAAGGTTGCTTTACCCTGTAGCTGGAAAATGGCCAGACGCGCCTTCAGATTTTGGTCATATTCATACAGTTGGAAATACTTGTTAATGTTTATTAACCAAGCCTCTACCGCTTCTTCCTGCTCTCCATCGAAAAGTGGAGGTTTGATTTTCCGGAACTCTCCCTGTAATTCCATTTTCTGTCTCTTTGAGGTCTGCTGCTATAGTACATTGTCAGAATGGTCTTCCTTCTCCTCTGAAATCTCAGGTGCGTAATCTCGCTCTTCAGTTCCCCTTTGCTGTTCCGCACTGGGATTGGCTAATGGTGGATTTTGTTTATTTGACAGACTCCTTAATATTCTTTCTTTCTCCTCTGTTAATCACACGTTGTCTTCTCGCAGACGCGCCATCTCACTTTTCAGCTCTTGAACAGTCTGTAATATCGCCAGATTGAGGTTTCAAAACTGTGGCCTCTGGAGTAGTGAAGCCCATCTGTAAAAAAATAAATTATATAGTGCATATATGAGGAAGTAACAAAGGTAACTAAATTGATTTCTTGTTTATCAATTAGGAAATCCATACAGAAACAACAATCTGCTAGCAGTCAACAAGTAAGATGGAGGAAATGCAGGGAGCAGGCAGCGTCCCTCAGGAAAACCCAGAGTTGTGGATACAGCTTGGTGCTGAGACACGCAGTACCAATCTTAAAAAAAGAGGCTTTGTTGGTCCCTCAAGATGTCACTTATGTAGACAACAGGAAGAAACTACAAATAATCTCCTGAATAGATGCACTTTCACCAAAACACTTTGGAATTGGGTTGGAGAAGTCTTCGAGCAGACAAACAGAGATGTTAATGACATCATCACCACTTTGAAGAATTGGCAATTTTTTTTTTTGAAAAATGAGATCATAAAATCTGCCTCGATGCTGTCTAAGGATTCATAATCTGGAATGTCTTGAAGGAGCATAACAACAGGATTTTCAAGGAGAGAGTGAGTCCTGTGGGAAACATACTCAAGCTAATCTTTAAGCAACTCAAATAAACTGTTCATATCCTGTGAGGTGCAACTACAGGTAAACACATTGGTCAAAGAGATGCTAGAATTCTCGAGAAGTTAGAGCTCAAGGTTAATCCCCTCACAGTTCAATGCAGATTAACAAAAAACCCTCAGCAGAAAAGTCTTCTTGGCAACCCCCTTCTTATGGATTTTTAAAATTTAACATAGACGAGGATTCAAAAGGGAATCTAGGAGAAGCTGGTTACGGAGGGGTATTGAGGGATGAGGAAGGAAACATACAAATCATCTTCCATAGTTATCTAGGACAAGCAACCAACAACATGGCTGAGCTCATGGCAATGGAATGTTGCATGGAAATACCGTTCAAGTACAACATTCACAATGTGATTATTGAGGCTGATTAGGAATTAGTCATTAACTCAGCAAAGAAGATAAATGCTGGCACTACCCCTGAGAAAAATATCAGAACATTAGCAACTTCTGCAAGTCTACCAAATAATTCAAGCACACCTAAGAATAATGAGAACTCTTAGGTTGGTGCATGTTCATAGGGAAGCGAACAAAGTTGCAGATTGGCTCGCCAATGAGGGAGTACGAAACAAGAATATCGATTTATGCTACTGGAGGGAGGAGATAACAGATGATAGGTTGAAGGAGGGATGCTCATCCACGACCCTTAGCGATCGACAATGGATCCACAGGGATGGGGTCTAGTTGATCTAGAATCTTCATGAAGAGTTATCACATATGCACAACCCTTTTTAGGATGCAAGTATATGGCGGCCTCATTAAGTTAGGTAACGACAAACCCGATGTCTCAGGGGAATGGCTGGAAGGAGGGATATTCATCTCCCTTTGGCCCATGCACTGGAGCCCAAATTTTCTCGATAAACACAAAACCTCATCTTTTTTCCTGGTGAATAGCTTTACTACCCTCGGAGTGGTTTCCGTTATATCGCATGCTCATCAAGCCAGAAGTAGTTTTTCACAATCGGGAGCAATTCCACTCAACATACGACACGTGGCTAAGGGCGGGGAGGAATTTCCGCCTTCATCCCACGATAACTGTCAGTGCTCTTAGTCCGTACTATATGATCTTTAACTGTTAGATCTAGTGAGGCTAATCCATGGCCAGGATTTTGTGTGCATGTTGGTGGGACCGAAACAATGGTTATGTTTCGAGCTGTTCACATGACCTCTCCAGGATTGCATGGAAATGATGGATTTCAGGTGGTTAAAGTGATCAAAGGATAAGTCAAAAATGGACCCAATAGGATTATAGATTATGGTCTATTGGGTCATCGGGTCTGATTGGTTTGTTAAAAGGTGTGCTTGTTGGTCACCCGATATGTTTTTCATCCACTGGATCTTTAGATTAGGATCCAATGGTCTGTGTTGGACTGCTTGTTTGTTTTGGCGGGCTTGCGTCCCTGGGTTCGCTTTGTAGTCTTTTGACCATGAATTGGGGTAGGCCTGTCATATTAGAGGGCCTCACCGCTGCGGTCACCTTTTGTACACTATTTCTCTTTTTAATTGATTAGAAGGATCCACTCTTGCCTTAGCAAAAAAAGAAAAAAGAAAATAATGCTTTTACACGTATGTAATATCATATACAATAATTAATTTTCCGATGTGTAAAATGTGTATTCTAAAGTATTGAACTTTAATTTGTACTTTAATATAATAAATTCTTGTTTTTTCTGCAAATGACAACAACATCATGAATGAATTTGAATTCTCGCAAGAACCACTATTCAATGAACACTGTTTTTTAATTAATCATTCCTTATAGTTAGATAGAATTTCTATGATGATCGAATTTTAAATGTTTGTGTTTTTATTTTATGTAATGTATGTGTTTGTTTGTTTATGCTCTTGTTTGTGTATAAACTCTAGAACACGAGAGAGGCTTATATTAGAATATTCGGTATGGATGGTCATTGCCCAAATTGACTATTGACTTGATACAAGCCACATTTACGATGATTTTACACACATAAAATATAATATCCAAGAATTACACTTCCAATTAATTGAATGTGTATTAAACTATATATGTTCAAATTAGCATTTAGTTTAACAAAATTTCATTTATTTTTGCAAATGACCATGGTTTTTCTTTGTGAGTATCAATATTCAATGCAGCTTTGAGAATCAAATTATTGTATAAGTATTTTTAGTAATTATATATTTATAATTAGTTACAAATGGATTTTTCATGATGATAGGGTTTTTGATTTTTGTATTTTTATTTTATGTAATGTATTTACTTGTTTGTCTTTTCTCTTTTTTGTGTTTATATGTCTATGAATTCTAGAACATGGAAAAAAATTTCATTATAATATACCATATGGAAGGTCACAAAAAAAATTGTCTATAAACTTGATACAAATAAATTCTATGATGATTTTAATTGAATTGAATGCTTGCATTAACTTATCCATGTACAATTTAATTAAATTTCACTTACTTTAGTAATTGACCATGACATCATGAATGACAAATTTTTATTTTTGTAACAACCACCATACTATTCAATGTGTATTTGAAAATCATACTCTTTTATAATTATTTATAATTAATATATTTTTTTTCCTTAGGAAAAACTGTAATTTTATTAATGAGAACAAAATTACATGTTGTAGATGCAGATAATGTATTCAATCATGCCAATCGAAATTGGTGATCACAGAGACCAAAAATACAACTCCAAAATGGTTGTAAACATGTTACCCTTCTCTCCATTTCCTGTTTTTAACCTTTCGCCATTATCCTTAGGAAGGAGTGGTCGTTACAAATGTTAGCTGGGTCCCTTCATTCACCCTTGGATTTTCCTTATCTGAATGTGAACTTTCAGATACATGATGACATTTTGAGTCCCCTGTCTCCATTGCTACAGTGATCATCTCCTGCCTAAATGTGTGTGATGGAGTTCTTGAAACTTCATGATTAACGTTCCCCTTTTCTACTTTTTCTCCTGTATTTTGTGCTTCTTCATTGGTAGGAGGATCAATTTCTTCATCATCCTCTTCTTCGTCAAGCTGTTGTGGGAAGTTCCATCCCTTTGGTTGCTTTATTGTTTTCTTCCTCCTTTGAGGCACTTCCATGGCATCAGGACATGAATGTTGTAGATGTCCCATCTGTTGGGTTATTCAACATCTAAATGTTGTGTTCTCAAAATTTAGGAATTGTGTCGAGTACTACTTCTTGTGTGTCGTGAGGATATGATCCGACAATCCTTTGTTGAGTTCCACCTCTACACAAATTCAGGTGATTGTGTAGTTTTAGATAGAGGAGGAATGACCTATTATAGAGTTCTATGAATCCAACATTTTGGACTACCATGTGAGTCCATCATCAGGGGATGAGTCAACAGATATTCTCCAGATATTAATGATGTATCCATGAGCTATATATATATATATATATAT
>APFE030181169.1:15208-77658 GCA_000404065.3 Pinus taeda | reverse complement strand
AGGGGAAGTATATTGTGGAAATCCTTAGCAGATTCCACATGGAGGATTGTAGACCCATGTCGACACCGATGATTACCAACTGGAAGAAGCTTCATGCTTCGGATTCTGAGTTGGTGGATACCACATTGTACAGTCAGCTGATTGGTTCCTTGATGTATTTGGTCAACACTAGACCAGATATCTGTTTTGCAGTCAACACGATGAGTCAGTTTATGTGTGAGCCTAGGAAGGTTCACTGAGTGGCTGCAAAACACATTTTGCGGTACTTGCAGGGGACAGTGGATTATGGTCTGGACTACAGGCAGGGAGATGGAGTGAGATTGGTAGGATACACTGATTCTGATTGGGCAGGTTGTGCTTCTGATAGGAAGAGCACTTCAGGGTGTTGTTTTGGGTTGGTTCAGCAGTAGTGTCATGGTTCAGCCGGAAGCAGCAGTCAGTAGCACTGAGTTTAGCAGAAGCAGAGTATATGGCAGCCAGTCTAGCTAGTTGTGAGGCCATCTGGCTTCGCAAGATGTTGTTTGGCTTATTTGGTCAGCCGTTGAGACCTTCAGTGATTTACTGTGATAATCAGAGTTGCATTAAACTCACGGAGAATCCAGTATTTCATGACAGGTCAAAGCATATCGGGATCAGATATCATTTCATCAGAGACTATGTTCAGAAGGGAGCTGTGAAGCTTGAGTATATTTCCATGATGAGTAGGTAGCAGACATTCTTACCAAAGCCTTACCACGGGGCAAGCATGTTTACTTCAGAGACAAGATGGGTGTGGTGAGGAACACCTTCCTTGGTAAGAGGGAGTGTTGAAATTTGGTACCGGAGGACAAGTGGTTCCCTTAGGCTTTGATCTTTGGCCTAGGGAACAGTGTCCAAAAGATTTTAATTTTTCTCCAAAGTGACTTTATAATTTTTTATAAAGTTAAAATCTAATTTAAAAGTGACTTTAAGTGATAAAGTTACTAAAGTCTAATTTTAAAGTGACTTTAATAAAGTTAATGTAAAATTAGAAAGGAAAAGTGACTTTGGGAATAAATGACTAAGTGGGTCTTTATTAAAGTGGGTGAATTAAAAAATAGAAAGTGAGATTTAAAATGTGCATTTAATCTCCGCCATTGATCTAAATCTATTTCAGCCATTGGATTTAGGGATCACCCAAAAGTCATTTAGGGTTGGGTTAAAGGAGGAAAATGAGGAAAAGATCATTTCATTCTTTCATGAGCAGATTGGGAGAAGGAGAGCAAGAGAGCAAGGGAGATTTCTAGACAAGAAGGAGAAAGAGGCAACAGTTTGGCACACATACCAGGCAGCTCTTCAGCAAAATCAGAACAACAGAAAGACAAGCAGAACAGCAGCAAGAACAAGCAGAAAAAGTTGATTTTTTTGCTGAAAACTGAGAAGTTTCCAGGTGGTCTGTTAGGCTGAAAACGGATAAGTTTGCTTGCTGAAAAAATAATTTTGCTGTAATTTTTTGCTGAAATTTTCTTGCTGTAAAAAGACATTTTTTAGAAATAAAGAAGAGCTCTCAAACTGGTTTTCCCCAAGAGTTGTAGGGGGTTTTTCCAGGGTCACGTTGACCAAAAATATCAGTGTTTTAATGTGTTTTAATGGCTGTTTATTACTGCTGATTTTTATTTCTGCAATTTCCAGCATTCTGTAAATTTTCCAGAATTTGTGTTTTCAGCAAAAATTATTTTTTCCAGCTTGTTGAATGTATGGTTATGGGAAAGGGCATTTAACTACATGGGAGAAATAAGGAGAAACTGAAAACCGGGATGGGAAAACAGAAATTTTAACAGGATCAAGGCCAATGAGTTGATTCTTCTTAGGATCATACTTAGTATGGGGAAAGGCTCATCATCCCTAGTGATCATGTGGGAAGGGATGAGGAAAGGGTCCACAGATGACTCAAGTATATCCTCAAGATCACAAGGAAGTTAAGAAACAACAAGGACCCTATTGATGTCATCGTCAGTGTCATAGATGGGGTCCTTATCAAAAGGATGGCCATCGATCTCCCACTTCCCCTTTCTAATATGTAGGTAATCATCAATGTTAATGACGAGAGGTCAATAGGGGAACCTTCTTCAAGGTTTTTAATTAGGGCTTTGTTGGTAGTCTTGTTCTTGAAAAAGATAAGGCTATCAACCAGGGAACTTTCCATGTAAACATTTTCATCATGCCCCTTTTCAAAACCATCCTCTTCATTATTTGTTTTATGTTGATCAAGTAGAAGAGGCTCTTCTTGGTTCCCTTCTTTATTATCTTTATCTTGATAATCTAGAAATGGTGCCCACTTCTTCTCCTTTTCTTGACTACCATTATAATAACTATTGTTGCGTTGATGATCATCCCATCTTTTCCAGAAGAAATCTTCAAATTGATTAAAATCAATAATGCTTCCTAGAGGGAGGTTAGTATACCAATTATACTTTTCCTTCAAATGTCAAGGCAAAAAGCATCAAAATTATATCTACTCCATCTTCATTAGGAATCTCAAAATAAAGTCTCCACATTAAATTCTACACATGTTGCCTTGCACTAGTAGTACCACTTCCATCAAACATAGGCAACCACTTACGATATTTGTTAGGCAATTGGTCCAAGGTACCAAAGAATTCATCAGATTTTAGTGGTTCCGAAGAAACGAGTTCATGATAATCAATGGCATCGTGACCTTCTTCACCATTGTTGGATGGAAGGAGTTCTCTCTTGATATCTGTATCTAGGCTTTGGTTGGCACCCTCAACTGCTTGAAGTCTTAGTCTTTCGTGTGCCCAAAAGTGCTGCACTAATATAGAGAAGGAAGGGACACTTATATGAATTTTCAAGCCAATCATTAGGGATAACCTTAATAGAAATGATAAACAAATAAATGAGAACATCCTTATGGACTACATTGGCATTTGAAACATAGATTTTGAATTTAGCCATATGATCAGTTGTTGAAGATGGATCACCATCAAACAATGGCAGAAAGCTTATATGTTCCAATTAATTTTATTCAGATATCTCAGAATCCATCTAATATCTAATGCTGGGTGTAAATACTCCCAATCATCCATTGTTTTAGGTATCACATGCTATCTTTAATGGAAGTCGCCAGGGTGAATTCAAAATGCCTATAGTAATGCTTGCTTTACCCTACAAGCATTTAATCTTGAAGCTTAATGGAGAAGAAGGGCTTTGTTCTTCCAATGGTGTTGCCAAAAGAGGATCTATATGTTGTCGTTGTAAGAAATGTTGAAGAAAAGTGTAACTAGGCTTGATATTTGTAAATGTAATTTTGATCTTTGTACTTGTCAAGAAAAATAAATAATATTTTTGTAAATTATTTGAATGATTTTCTTGGTCATTCCATAGGTCTAGAAAAGTCAAAGAATTAAAGTCATGTTAAAGAGCTCTTCTTGAGCATGTCTATGGGTCAACCTAGTGTCAAGTAGCCCTTCAAGACAAGCACCATTCTCTAAAGAAGAAGATTGCCAACAAAGCGAGATAAAAGATAGTCATGTCAACCTAAAAAGAATTAGATTCACTCATGTCGGCTCAATAAATAGACACAATGCTTCACATTGTAATGTTGACTTATTTAAGGAGACATGACTACTATAAATACCCCACTGGGGTCACCACAGGAAACACAACTTCAGATCACTCTGAAATTCCGACAACATAGTCTACATCTTCGGATCACTCTGAAACTTCAGATAGCACAGTCTGTAACTTCGGATCACTCTGAAACTTTGGAGAACACAGTTTGCAACTTCAGATCACTCTGAAACTTCGGACAACACAATCTGCAACTTCGGATGGGTACAGGAAGAATAGAGTCTCAGATATCTCAGTGGACAATGTAACCTTCTTGGTGATATCAGTCTCAACTTAAATATGATAATAAAGCTCTTGGTTCAAGGAGAACGCAGTCACAAGGTCTTAGCACAAGAAGAAGACAGTCATGATCTCGATAATGAAGATGATCTCAGGTTACATAGTAGTACACACAGTCTCAACATGATCATGGTAAAATGATCTCATAGTAATGATATCACTATCTCGGAATACTGAATGGATTCACTGTCTTGACAATAAGGATTACAATGATCTCACTGTGACAAGAAGAAGCTCGGTGATCACACAGTAATGCTTTCTTAGCATACTGAACTCAATCATGATCTCGGTCTTAAGAAAGAAGTAACAAGGATATAAGCGAAGGGGCAACAATGGTGTGCAACAGTGATTTCCTCAGTGAAGCAACAATGATGATGAAGAACTCAACAGTGTCAAAGGAGAGGATTGGTGTCTTGGTCTTGGAATGGCATAGTATGTCAAGGGTCATGGTCTTGGTGTTCGTCAATTGGAATCTCTATAAGAAGAATTATATGCGGCTTTTCCTCTCCAAGAGGCAGAGATTTTGGCTCTGGTAGAATGCTAGTTTCTTGTGTTCTTGTCTCTTTTCTTTTGGTAGCTATTTGATGAAATATGAAACACACACTCTAATAATGTAAAGAAGAAGATTGTGCTAACAAGAAAATGAAAATGCCTCACAAATAGTTATTAAGACAAGAAGAATCACATTAATCCCACTTGCCCTAGATTCTTCAACAAGAAACACCCAAGGAGGTAGAGTTGCTTCCTCCTCGGCAACAGTGCCAAAAATGTTGTCACACAATCTAGCAGGGGTCCTAGGAGGGGTACCGAAAGGACAACTACCAAATCAAATGACAACAATGGCACAAAGACCCACTGTCACCTCAGTTAGTGTCCCCTGCTCTGTATGGACTTTCACTGATGGGAGGAGTCCCAATATGGAGGAAATCACTTGTAATGATGGAATCGATGAGAAGTTGTGAAGTGATTCCCATGGTTCCATTCAGGGAGAGACTCAATTAGGGCTCAATGCTTCAAAAGAAGCCAAGGGATCTCCAAGAAAGACGTAGTAGGAATACCTGGACCTCACGTTGAGAGATGTTTAATGATGATAGGTAAATCCAAGGTCAAGACTTCCAATGTGATATAGGACCTCTCTAGAAGCTTTACAAGATGATTTGTCACTAGAAAGAAGAATTTTGCTTCACTAGAGAGAGACCTAAAAAGACCTAAACAAGACCTAGGGCTTATGAGTAATCGTGGGAGGAACTCCTCCAATATGCTCACTAGGTCAAGATAGGATAGGGAAAGCGTCTTGAATGATTTATTCCTTCAGACACTGTGCAATCAAGAAGACCACCTACCAAAGACGTTCAAGATGAGGTTTAAAAGATGCAACTAGGGCTTGAGTTTTCTTGCAAATCAACTGTGGGAATTGTTCCAAACTTGGAGGGCCACTAAACGAGACACCAACGTAGATATCTATCCAAATGGATTTAAAAGATCGCTCCTTTAATGCAATTAGTAGGCAACCCTAGTTGGCCATCTAGGAAAGGGGCCAAAATTCTAGAAAGGAGAAAACGAGAGATAAGGAGAAGGTTACCACTACTTGGATGAGCTCCTAATCCTTGGGCTATGGAGTCTACGATGATTTAAAATTTCGCCGAAATCGTCTTAAAGGAGGCTAAAAAGCGATGCCCTAGCAAACACTCTTTAACATTTACCCACCCAAGCTCTATGATTTTCATGGAAGAAATTCAATTCTAATCCACTAGGAACACTCATCTACTTGCCATACAATGAGTAACATGTGCAATTATTAATCAAATAACCTTTTACAATGATTGTCAATAAAACTAGGGCACAAAAAGCATTAATTAATTGCAACAATTCCTCACATTAGACATTATTCCAGATAGATCTTCAACAAAATATAGCACTTACATGATGAGAAGAGATATATCCAACCATAGAACATGAAATGGCTCGAAGAAAGAACAAAATTTCAGCACCCAAATAAAACAGTGCGATACACGCATATGGATTTCCAAATGAATTCAATGAATTGATTTGAGCAACAATACTCAATAATAATACAGAGATATTTTACAAAGATAGAAACATCCAGTTTCTATGTAAGATTCAGTTTCATATAAGAAACTGCTAAAGAAATGAAAATAGCAATAGCTAGAAGACTGAGCATTAAACTAAATTAGAATTATTCTAATACCCTCCCTTAATGCTCAATCTATTTACAACACCAATAGACCCCTTGAATTGTTCAAACTTAGCAGGACCAAGTGGCTTGGTGAAGATATCTACAGGCTGCTCTGTTGTCGGAATATATCTCAACTGAACGGATCCATCTTCAACAAGTTGGCGAATGTAGTGGCAATGAGTTTCTACATGTTTTGTTCGTTCATGAAAGACGGGATTTTTGGCAAGTTTGAGCACTCCCTGATTATCACAAAACAAGGAAGTAGGACCTGTCTGGGAAGCATGCATGTCTGCAAGCATACGTCGAAGCCAAACTGCCTCACAGGATGCCTTAACTGCTCCTCGATATTTTGCTTCGGTGGAGGAGAGAGCCACGGCTTGCTGCTTCTTACTAGTCCAGGTGACAGCACCAGATCCTAGACTAAACACATACCCAGCTGTAGATTTACGATCATCAACCGAACCGACCCAGTCAGAATCTGTGTAACCACTAAGTATAGGATCGGAACTGCGAGTGTATAGAAGTCCATAATCAGAAGTGCCACGCACATATCTTAGCACATGCTTTGCTGCTATCCAATGATCAGCTTTAGGAGCTGACATGAAGCGGGAAATGTAGCTCACTGAAAAACTGATATCTGGTCTGGTGGCAGTAAGATAGATAAGATTGCCTACTAATTGCCTAAATAAAGTTTCATCCACAGGAGGAGAGGATGACTGAGCTGAAAGTTTGAGCCCTGGTTCCATAGGAGTCTTGGCTGGTTTGCAATCCTGCATTCTGAACCTGTCCACAAGATTCTTGGCATACTTGGACTGAGAGAGAAAGATGTGATTCTCAGTCTGCCAAACTTCAATCCCCAGACAGTAGTGAAGAAGTCCCAAGTCTGTCATATCAAAAGTTCTGCATAAGTATTGTTTGATCCCCTGGATCAAATGTGCAGAGCTGCTAGTAATGATAAGGTCATCTACATAGACAACCACAAACAAGATATCATCATCAGTGTTCTTGATATATAGATTTGCATCAGATGGGCTTCGCTGAAAACCATGATCTGTCAGGTACTGATCAATTTTCATGTACCAAGCCCGAGGAGCTTGTTTCAGTCCATAGAGAGCTTTAGCTAATCTACACACTTTCTGTTCTTGACCGGCAATCTTAAATCCTGGAGGCTGTGTCATGTAGACTTCTTCCTGTAAGTCACCATTTAGGAAAGCACTTTTTACATCCATCTGATGAACTTTCCATTTAAACTGAGCTGCTAGGGCAAGGACAAGCCATATGGTACTCATTTTGGCTGTAGGAGCAAAGGTCTCCTCATAGTCAATACCTTCCTTCTGTGAGAATCCTCGAGCCACAAGACGAGCTTTATACTTGTCTAGAGTTCCATCGGCTTTGTATATCACTTTATATACCCATTTGTAGCTAATGGGCTTTTTCCCTTCAGGAAGATCAGAAAGGGTCCATGTGTGATTTTTCTGAAGACTTTGGAATTCAGCGTCCATAGCCTGTTCCCACTCAGAGATACCCTTAGCCTCTGAGTAAGTTTGAGGCTCAAAGATACTGTGTAGATTAGCCATAAGAGCAAAGTTTACTGTAGACTGCTGTTTGCTCTTATGTCTAGAAGTTCGTCCTTCAAGGAGTTCATCATCCCTGAGATCACCAATGGTTTTAGCCCACCATTTTGGCCGAGGAGTAGAGGAACCAATATCAGGAGGAGATGGAGAAGGTTCAGAAACAATAGGGGCAGCAAGAGAAGGGTTATTTTCCGGAGGAAGTTCAAGCATTGTATTATCAACCATTGATGCTGCATCATCCCTCCCATCAGGTGGACTTACTGGAAGAAGAACATTGTGAGGCTGATCCTCAGAACACTGCTCAGAAGAAGCCGACTGAAAGAATCCTCTGTCTTCATCAAAGACCACATCCCGACTGAAGCTAAGACGACCAGTGGTTATATCTATTAGTCTGTAAGCCTTGTGATGATCACTGTACCCTGTCATCATGAGTTTATGGCTTTTGGAATCCAACTGGAACGCTTAGCAGCTGGAATCCAAACATATGCAATTGAGCCAAAAACTTTGAGGTGACTGATCTTCGGCTTACGGCCAGACCAAACCTCTTCGGGAGTCTTCCCTGTAACAGCTTGAGTGGGTGATCGGTTAAGAAGATAAACAGCAGTGAAGACTGCTTCAGCCCAGAATTTGTTTGGAACATTCTTGTGTTGTAACATGGAGCGAGCCATTTCAACAACTGTGCGATTGCGGCGTTCAACAACACTGTTTTGCTGAGGAGTGTAAGGAGTAGTGAACTGGCGTTTTATGCCATGAGTATCACAGAAGTTGGAAAAAGCAGAAGAACAAAATTCCCCCCCGTTATCTGTCCTAAGAGTCATGATATTACAGCCAGACTCGTTTTCAACTAAGGTTTTAAACTTTTGAAAGATACTAAATGCATCAGATTTATATTTGAGAAAATATACCCACATCTTTCTACTGAAATCATCTACAATAAGCAAAAAATATTTGCAAGCAGTGATAGAAGATGTATTCATAGGACCACAAATATCAGCATGAATTAACTGGAGTACCTTAGATGCGCACCAAGATTCTCCATTTGTGAATGAAGACCGATGCTGTTTGCCAGCTTGACAAGCGCCGCATACGCCCAACTGCTGAGTCTGAATGTCAGGTAACCCTGACACAAGTCCATCCCAAGAAAGCTGAGAGATACTGCATGTTTAGGTGCCCATATCGCTGATGCCATAGAGTGCTAATGGGAGAAACACGAGCTGCTAGAGCCACTTCTGGAAAATCACTAGTGTCAAGAAGCCTGTATAAACCATGATCTTCTAGGCCAACAACAACTGTAAGACTAGTCTCCCTGTCGATAATAGAGCATTTGTGCGCACTGAATACTACATCAAGCTAAGGAGAGTTCCTCATAATCTCACTGACGGACAACAGATTAATTTCCATCCCAGGAACATAGTATACATTCAGGAAGATGAGTGTGCGCCCACCAGACTGGATTTGAACTATACCTCTGCCATCCACTGTGTATTTCTCACCTCCACCAAATACCACGGAATCACTGAAAGGTGAGAAATCAATAAACCAGTCACGCCTGTGAGAGAAATGGCGTGATGCACCAGAGTCAATATACCAAGCAGATGATGGAATATGATCTGAAGACCTTTTAGCCATAAAGGCGTAGAAGGTAGAATCTGTCTACTCGGAATGTTCTGCAACATTCGTTGTCTGATGAAGCCCTCCCTGTTTCTTCTGTTCAGAAGCAATTCTCTGTTAGCAATCTTTCTTTATGTGACCAAACTTGTGACAGTAATTACACTGCACATTTTTCTTCCTAGCAGGATCAAAGGACTGAGAAGAACCTTTCTGCTGAAAGGACTGAGAGGACTGATATTTGGCAGCAAAAGCATTTTCTGAGGAGGCTGATGTTGCACCACTACCAAACTGTTGTTTCCAATGATCCTGCTGCATGAGTTTAGTGCATAACTCTGGAAACTTCAGATCAACATTAGTGGCAGTAATGTTGAGTGTTTCTATGAAGTGCTCATAAGATTGTGGTAGACTTTTCAGAGTTATAACTACCATATCTTCTTCCTTCATGGTGCGACCAGTGGCTTCGAGCTGATCTCGAATGTCTTTAATCTTGTTGAGATGTTCCTGTAAAGACATATGTTCGTCCATCATGATGGAGAACAACTGATTTTTGAGAAAGAAGGCTCTGCTCTTGTCAGATGTCTCGTGCAGTTCTTTCAACTGTTGCCAAATCTCGGCAGATGTCTTGCCAGAAGGAATCTGTGGTAACTGATCATCAGCTACAGAGAGCTTGAGAAGCATAACAGTCTCTCGATTTCTATCATCAAACTCAGCCTTTTAACAAAAAATTTAGCTCCTTAATCCTCAAAATTCAGGTAACAGCGTACAAAATCCACCGCTTCTTTATGAATAGAACTCGGCTCTGAATAGGTGGCTTTCACGTCTTTGTAATGGGCCCACGTTTTCAGCTTCAGCTATTGGATCAATTTAATCCGCTGTCAACCATATACTTGTTTCAATCCTGAGATGGACGAACTAAAGGTTATTGTTGTTATGTTAATAGGAATTGGAGCCGGTTAGAGCCGCCGTCAAATTACCAAGTGCGTGCTATGAGATCGGGCAACAAAAAAAAAATTCCCAGCGCTACATAAATTGAATCCGCGAGAATTTTTTTTTTTAAACCAGCTGAAAAGTTATTTCGGAGAATCCACTTCTGTATCGAGATAGACGACTGTAATCTTTTATCACAGTGAGCAGAGCCGAAGCTAAGACTCAGTGAAGGCTATCTGGCTTACAGAGGGCTCGACCTTAGAAAGGAATGACAGAAATAACTTAAGAGATTAGGATGCAGAGAGAATAGCTTCTCAAGAAATCTCTTTTTCTGACTCTGATACCATAAAATAGTGCGAAACACGCATATGGATTTCCAAATGAATTCATTAATTGATTGAGCAACCATATTCAATAATAGTACAAAGATAATTTACAAAAATAGAAACATCAAGTTTCTATGTAAAGAATTAGTTTCATCTAAGAAACTGCTAAAAGAATAAAATTAGCAACAGCTAAAAGAATGAGCATTAAACTAAAATAGTATTATTCTAATAGTAATAAAATTCAAAAATTCTATTTTCTCATTGGTGTGAAGTATTGGACAGCATTTTTATGGGTTTTTTTTTAATAATTAAAAATAATTTAAATATAATCTGAAAGGAATGTAAATACGTGTAAATTTGTTACAACTCTCATATATCAATTTTCCTAGTGACATGACTTGGTACTTAATATGAATATATAAGAATGTCATCATTCAATATTAAATAGAATAATTATTTAATTGTTTCATCTCTTCATGTCATTTTTATATATATATATTTATATATATATATATATTATATATATTTATATCTACTAAAAAATGTTTAATTGTATAAAAATTAATTAAAAAAAAGTTAAACAAATATTCATATAACTCATTTTACAATTTTATTATTGTTTGGAGTACGTATAACACATCATGACATTAAAATATTATATTAAACTAAGCGGCGGGGAACGCTAGCTATGTGGTCTTGTTTACATTACAATGACTCTCTTTGTTGATATTCAGCTACAAGAACAATGCTCATCTTACATCCATATGTGACAAAAAACCATAAGCATTGTTTCATTGACTATTGAAGACATAAATATGGTCACTTTGAACCATGACCGCTAAGTCTCTTAAATGGTTATAAACCTCCAAAACTATGGTGCATTAGATATAGGTAAACCGATTTTATATAAAATAGTTACCCAACTTGGCTTGCTAAAATATCTCACTGAAACAAAACACTGGAGAGTTTGACTTGGCGAAGCTTACCAAAAACTTGACAAAAACAAAAATATATTTAAAAAAAAGACTTTTATATAGGCCTTTCTCGAAATTTGTAATTTTGCTCCCAATGGATCAATGAGTCAAGCTCATTGACCCAAACAATGCCCTATGAGTAGTCACCAGTCAAATCTATGTTGGCAAGTCAAACTAGCCAATGGGTAGCGTTATCACTCAAACTCTTGCGCAATGGAAAAGTCCTAACCACATACGTGAGATCCTAGACACACAACTATTAGGGAAGCCACCCACTATCACCTCAATGGCCTTTCCTCTCACTTTAGACTAAAGTGATGGAGTTCATAGCAATGTTTTAAACTCCGACTCATGTTCAAAATCGGTCGAGGGTCAATTTTGACTCGGTATCAACTCAGCCTAGTTGATTTCAATGACTCGGTCTTCGTAAAAGATACATTAAATATTTAATTTTTATAAAAAAACATAATTTTTAAGATTTTTATTCATGTTTCCAAACACAAAGCATTAGAATATAAAGAGAAGACAACATCTGATCAAAGTAGACTCATGAATATCAAAATGGTACCCAGTGCACTGTCCAATACATGTAATATATAGAGATCAAAACAAAAACACATAACCAAGGAGGCTCTAAATGGCCTTTACAACAAAAGTAAAACATAACTAGTCACTAGTCACTAATGGCTCCTGCTAGAGAAGCCATCATCTGGCTCAGACTCTGAATTAGAGTCAAAAGAGGAAACCCATGGCTCCTCCTCATCACGATCTGCAACTACAACTGTAGAAGTAGTAGCACTAGTAGGCGCAACAGTTGCACGCTAAGATAGACGAGTTAAGCGCTTGCATCGTGGTTGAGTAAAGGAAGTGCTTGCAATTGGAGGACTTGGGGATGGGCCTGATACTAGTGGATCTGCATTTAACTAAACATTATGTTCAACTAATGCCTCCATTTGTAAATCCAAATCAATACCAATATCCTCATCAGAATCAAACTTTGTTGGATGACTCTCCACTACCCAATCTGATGTTGAATCAATATTTTCCAACACAATGAGATCTGTATCAAGACTTTTGTTCAATAATTGGTTGCGTCTTAGCCAAAGGTTGTATTGGACATACACTAGATCATTTAACCGTTTTTGTTCTAAGTAGTTTCTCTTCTTCGTGTGAATCCTCTTAAAGACAGGCCAATTGCACTCACACCCAATAGCACTGCAAATTTGCCTCAAAATACAAATTGCAAACTTCTGCAATTGAGGACAGTGGCTATCAAATGTCTCCCACCATTGTGCTACAAAAAACATAGTTGTGTAATGAGTTAGCACAACAAATTATATTCAACTTTCAAATTATAAACAATTTAACAAAATAAGAATTTGAAAATTGAAATTGCTTGTTTACCTAGCTCATCTGCTTCCCTTGTAATCCTTGCTAGGTTCTTGCCAAAGGTACATGTGGCTCTGCTGAAACAAGTGATTTGTCGGCATATCTCTAGCTGGTCACTCTCCTTAGGGACCATGCTGTCAATGCAGTCAATCAATCCATCTCTAACCTCCCCAGTCAATGCCTCTGCCTCCATAGCTTTATAATTATACCTTGGGTTCATAAAATACCCAACTGCATGTATAGGGCGATGGAGTTGATTGTTCCATCTTTGATCAGTGATTTTCCAAATGGGCCCATACTTAGCCACTCTATCCTTGTATGTTGTCTTTATATGCTCCCTTGCTTGATCCATAGCCTCATAAATGAAGCCCATAGCCAATCTTTCCCCATCCATCAACTGGAACACCTTAACTAGTGGCTCAACAACCTTCACAATCTCTACTGCTTTTTTCCAAAATATTTCTTCATTAACTTTCTTTCTCACATTTTTGCCATCCTGTTTGCGAGACTATTGACATTCATTCTGTTGACCACTATGTGTCAACAACCCATAGCAGTACACCCCCTTTTTCACAAAAGAGATAGCGCCTGATCAAGGTGTTAGTGTCGTCCAACTATCATCATCAGCCTGGTCATCATGTTATAATGTAAACCTATTCTGTATGTATATGACGTAAATAATCTCAGCAGAATCGTGCCATGTATGTAACAACCTATGTAAACCTACCTTTCTTGTGACGATCTCCATTATGGGAGGTTTTTTATCTCACCTATCTATTCTCGAATGCTCGACAGAGTTTTTCCCTCTAGTCTTACCCCAAAGCTGGACTGGATTTTGTCACTAGGATCTTAGGCGAGTCCTAGTGTTCTAAATCGAGTTTGTATAAAAATGATTTAGGAATAATCATAACTATTTGGTTAGGTTATTTTATTACAAATTGTTTAGTTTGTTTGATTATATTTGTGTCACAAAAATGGGTAGTCTGTGAGGGTTTATTACAAAATGGGTTTTCTCCCTTATAATGTAAAAATTATGAAAATCATGATGTAAAGTGTCTTAAGGGTTGGAAAAATAATTTATCCCCTCATAAGTTAATTAATTAAATTTTTTGGCAAAAAATTAATTAAAATCTTAAGCTATAAATTTAATTAATTCTAGGTTCTAGGTAAATTTAAATTCTCCAAAGGAAAAACTCATCGGTCCTAAAAAATTAAATTTTAAAAGGTCCCGAGACTAAGGTAAATTAATTATTTTGCTAAATTTTAAACCTTTGATCCCTGGGGATTAAGTCAAAGTCAATTTTTTTGGGAAATTAACTCAAAAATTCTATTTTTGAATTAATTAAAAATTTCGAATTTCCCCAAATATTTAAATATTTCGACGAATGAGATTAAGAGAATTTTTTATCCTCATAAACGATTGAAATTGCTTTGACGAGGATCACTCGAACTAGCCGTTGGAGGATTTATTTTTAAATAGGAAGTCATTTGTCAGTTGATCCATCCGATCTTTTGATTGTGTGCTTAGCAAGAACCTCTAATGTAATATTTTTTCTGGATAATAAAGAAAAACTTTGGGGTTAAATTCTGTTGGTGTTACTCTTCATGAGAATATTGTAAGATGTGTTGTTTTCATGCATAAATTTTTCTAAAGCCACTGAAAATAGTTTCTAAAGAGTGATTTGAGTACAGGTATCTTGCTTAGTCGCTGGGGTTTGTATAATAATTTATATTTTAAACGTAATAACAAGTATCTCTATTTGCCCGAATTTATTATTATTTTCTCGCTCTATTTTTTATTATTGGATTGAGTTTTGCAAGGAAATCTTGATTTTAGATTCTCGGACATTAAAGGAAGTTTTCAGTTGAACCAGCCAACTCCCAATCTGTGTTTTCTGAAGAGTTCAGCTAAATTGGCTCTGGGCTTATCATAAGATTTTGTTGGTGATACACAGAGGGTTTCGAGTTGGCACCTCCTTTTAAAATTTAAAAAATCTAATTTTTTGTGGAAAACTTAATAGATCTAGCTATTAGGAGCCTTAAATTATCAGATCTGACAGCGGAGTTAGACTCATACTCCTTAGTTCTGATAGATCTATAATTTATTTGTATAGATCTGTTATTTACTTGTGTAGACCTGAAAATTTTTGGGATTTTCTCTATTTTTGTACATATTGGATATTGAGTTTTTCTCTTTTCACTTGTGCAAGAACAGATCTAAGAAATCAGCCAAGGAAATCTTCAGATCTGAGCCAGATCTAGACCTTGGAGGGCAAGATCTGGGCTCAAAGATTGTTTGCAAGAATAGATCTAAGAATGCATCCAAGGAAATTTTTAGATCTGAGATTTTTTCAAGGAGATTTGAGGTTTTGAGACAGACCTAGGCCCTGGAGGGCAAGATCTTGTCCCAAATATTTTTGCAGGGCCAACCATTAAAGATTTTGCAACAAATTTGAAGATCTGAAGCAAAATAATTTTTTCAGAAAAGGAGTTTCAAGTTTTGGGGCTCCTAAGCCCAGATCTGCGTTCTCCTAGCCCAACTCTAGCCCTATTGGGCTTAGTGCTAGCCTTCATTGACCCTAAATTTCCCCTTGCTCCATTTTTGATCTGAATATTTAATTTTCTGAAGCTGATCATTGGTGATTTTTTGCAGAAAAATTGGTAAAAATTTGTGTTTCAAGTATTGAATTTTTTTTTGGCAACTTGGGCAAGTGATTTTTCAAGGCCTAGGGCCTAAGGGTTTGATCTCTAAACCCTCTTTTTCCTCACTATTTGCTACAGCAATCATATACCTTTGTGGATTAGCCTAAAGTCAGTTCCTAAGTTGTCTAATACATTAAGAAATTAATTTCTTGAGTTGGGAATTCATCATTAAGCCTATTTCATATTTTAATTGTTGACTGTAATAAGTATATCAGATCTGATATAATTATGAAAATCACATCATAACAGACTGAAATGTTTTGATAATTCATGTGGACAATTTTGGAAAATTTTCGATAAATTTTTGGTATAAAGATAGCATTGATAGCTTACTGTTTTCATTATCATATTGTTGTTGTCGTAACATTTGTTTGTTGCTGTCCTAAACAATTCATTGTTGTCCTAAAAAAAAATTCTCTGAAAGTTAGGAGTTTTAATATAGTTGTATAAGTAACTATTGTAAGAATCTAGAAAGGCGATCTTCTTGATTGCAGCAAGTATTTCTCTGCTGTCATAAAGTCTTTTTGCTGCTCTTTTTTATCACTAAAACATATTGGCTTCCATAGATTAAATTCTGAAATTTCAAGTGATTTGAGTTCATAACACAATTCAGAATTTGTTTGACATGTTTGGCTTAGTTTGGCATTTTAATGTTACTGCTGTCATTAGAGAATTTGTTGTTATCCTAAATCTAATCTTTGAAAATAAGTGCTTTTGAATGATTGTTTGCATAAGTTCAGGGCAACAAATTTTTGGTGCAATTATTGGCAATAAAATCCAAGTTTAAACTCCTATTTTCTGAGTCTCTGAATCACATACACACAAGCTCATTGCCTAAAGGAAATTCATTTCACACACTTGGAACATATAAGTCTAATATTTTAAATTGCCCAAAGGTTTTCTTGTTTGGTGAATGGTAAATATTGTGAAATCTATTGAGCTAAGTATCATTGAAAAGGCTTGCATTTGATTTGGATCTAATAGAAAACTTGGGCTATTTGAATATCTCTTAAGTAGTTTTGGAATTTTCAAGTAATTGTCATTAAAGCATAAATTAGATAAATGCTCTAGTTCTCTTTCTTGACATTAATATTATTATTGGCTTGTGGTTATTATATTTTTTTGGCATATTAGTGATCTTTCTTTAAGAGCATATATCTTGTGTATCTTATTGGCACTCGAGATATTTGGCATTTTGTTTTGTATAAGATTGTCTCTTCATTTCATTAAGTACTCTTGTCATAAAGTTAATCAATATTAAGTACTTGAGTTTTAAATGATCTTACCTCAAGACTACTCACTCAACCCTTTGTTAATCACATCTTGCATCTCTTTTCATCATAATAACATTTTCCTTAGCAGCAGTGGTCCATCATGTACTTGGTCCTAAATTTCCTAGCAAGATATTTGACTCCACAAGGCACTGGTATCAATTGTATAAACCGAATAAGTCTTGCTAGATCTAAACAAGTATTTCGTCATTCAAGATATGGAACTTAATCAAGCAAGATTAGCAGCTGATCATGCTTTAATTCTATGCAAAGCAAGTTATTAGCCCTAGAGAAAAAGATGACGATCATGGAATTCAATCATTCAAATCAAGTGACTTCCATGGAAGCAAGTTATCAAAAAGAAATAAGTTCGACTCAGAACAGATTGTCAACTATGGATGAAGAAATGACCATCATGAGATTTGATTATAATCATCAGTTAGCTACCATGCAAGCAAATCATAAGAAAGAGATAAACTATATGCAAAATTGTTTCATGGGCATGAAAGCAAAGAATGATAAAATTATAAATGACATAGAAGTTGGTCAAATATCTCTTTATAATAGATTATTGGCCATAGAGGAAAAGCAGGTACCACGTGTCATAAATACATAGGGAATAGATATCATCGAAAACAGATTAGAAATAACGGAAGTTAATCATTCTAATCCGATGTCCATTATTCAGAATCTAATAAAACTATGCAAGCTAATCATGTCACTCTGCAAGAAAGGTTCGTGAAAACTAAACTCGATCAAGCAAAGTTAATAGTAAGACATGCTAGAGAAATGAGTTCATTACATAAGAGGCTGGAAGAGAGGAAATCACAGGTCCCGTCTTGTTTTGAATATCTCGAGAAAGAGGCTAACTCCATTAACGAAGATTTAGCTAAGAATGACATGATCAAAGAAAAAATTAAAAGAGATCAAGTTATAACTCATGACCCCTGTGAGATTGATCCATCATTCTTGACAGAGCAGATGTAGAATGAAGAAAGACATGTCATGCATATCTTACATACTTCATTTGAAAGTTTCCAAGAAGAATGTTTCACATCATCAGTGATACACCCTGCCACAAAGAAAAAGCACAAGAGAAAGAGCATGAGAAAGCGATTTGATCCATTTGATGGCCGCGAACAGCTTGATTTTTGAATAGGAAAAAATCCTACCGTATGCAGGATTGGACATGGCACATTCGAGAAACAACCAACAGATTTGCCTAAAAGCAAACGAATGCTCAGTGTGCACTATACTGAATGCATCTAATGTGTGGGGCATCTTTGTATTGTATTTCTAACCTTGTACCATGTTATTTCCGTATTTCATCTTGTAGTTAGATTTGTGTCTTTCATGTTATTAGGATAGTTAATAAATGAAGAGCTTATATCTTTCTTGTGCGTAATGTTATATGATGATTTTTGGATGGACGCTATTTATGTTATATGTGTGTTGCGTGGATGCAAATTCTGGATTCTCACATTCTTCCTGTGTTGCAACGTGTCCCCAAGTAGAGCCAGATGTTGATCACTACGCGTCAATGACCCATAGCAGTACACCCACCTTTTTTGCAAAAGGGATAGTGCCTGATCAATGTGTCTATATCGTCCAGCTATCATCATCAGCCTGATCATCATGTTATAATATAAACCCATTCTGCATGTTTATGATGTAAATAATCTCAGCAGAACTGTGCCATGTATGTAACAACCTAGGTAAACCTACATTTCTAGCAATGATCTCCATTCTTGGAGGTTTTTTGTCTCATCGATCCATTCTCGCATGCTCGGCAGAGTTTTCACTCCCATTCTTACCCCAAAGCTGGAATGGATTTTGTCGCTAGGATCTTAGATGAGTTCTAGTGTTCTAGATCGATTTTGTGTAAAAGTGATTTGAGAATAATCCTAAACATTTGGTTAGGTTATTTTATTACAAATTGCTTGGTCTGTTGGATTTATGTGTCACAAAAATGGGTGTTGTGAAGGTCTATTACAAATGGGTTTTCCCCCTTATAATCTAAAAAATATGAAAATCATGATGTAAAGTGTCTTGAGGGTTGGAAAACTAATTTATCCACTCATAGATTAGTTAATTAAATTTTCTGGACAAAAATTAATTAAAATCCTAAGCCATAAATTTAATTAATTTGAAGTCCTAAGTAAATTTAAATTCTCCAAAGGCAAAATTTGTCAGTCCTAAAAAATTAAATTTTAAAAGGTCTCAGAACTAAGGTAAATTAATTATTTTGCTAAATTTTAAACCTTTGATCCCTGGGAATTAAGTCAAAATCAAATTTTTGGGGAAATTAACTCAAAAATTCTATTTTTGAGTTAATTAAAATGCATTTAATTAAAAGTTTCGAATTTCTCCAAAAATTTAAATATTTCGACAGATGAGATTAAAAGAAAATTTAATCTTCATCAATGATCGAGATTGCTTTGACGAAGATCACTCGAACTAGTCGTTGGAGGATTTATCTTTAAATAGGAAGTCATTTGTCAGTTGATCCATCTGATCTTTTGATTGTGTGCTTAGTAAGAAGCTCTAGTGTCATTTTTTTCCTGGATAATAAAGAAAGATATTGGGGTTAAATTCTACTGGTGTTACTCTTTATGGGAACACTGTAAGATGTGTTATTTTCATGCATAAATTTTTTTAAAGCCATTGATGATAGCTTTTGAAAAGTGATTTGAGTACAAATATCTTGCTCAATCACTAAGGTTTGAATAATAATTTAAATTTTGAATGTAATAATAGGTATTTCTATTTGTCTGAATTTTATTATTATTTTCTCCCTCTATTTTTTATGGTTGGAATGAATTTTGTAGAGAAATCTTGATTTTAGATCATCGGGCGTTAGGGGAAGTTTTCAGTTGAAACAGCCAACTCTCGATCCGTGTTTTCTGAAGAGCCCAGCTAAATTAGCTTCGGGCTTATCATAAGATTTTGTTGGTGATACATAGAGGGTTTTGAGTTAGCACTTTTTAAAATTTTAAAAATCTAATTTTTTTGGAAAATTTGATAGATCTGGCTATTAAGAGCCTTAGATTATCAGATCTGGGAGCAAAGTTGGACTCCTACTCCTTAGATCTGATAGATCTATAAATTATTTGTATAGATCTATAAATTATTTGTATATATCTGTTATTTACTTGTGTAGATATGAAATTTTATAACATAATTCTGAATTTTAACACTTGGGTTTTTGGGATTTTCTCTATTTTTGTACATATTGTGTATTGGGTTTTTTCTTTTCATTTGTGTTGAAATAGATCTAATAAATCTGCCAAGGAAATCTTCAGATCTGAGCCAAATCTAGACCTTGGGGGCAAGATCTAGGCTCAAAGATTGTTTGCAAGAATAAATCTGAGATCTTTTCAAGGAGATTTGGGGGTTTTGAGACAGATCTAGGCCCTGGAGGGGAATATCTTGTCCCAAATATTTTTGCAAGGCCAACCATTAAAGATTTTGCAACAGATCTGAAGCAAAATATTTTTTCCAAAAAGAGTTTCAAGTTTTGGGGCTCCTAAGCCCAGATCTGCCTTCTCCTTACCCAACTTTAGCTCTATTGGGCCTAGTGCTAGCCCTCATTAGCCCTATATTCCTCTTACTCCATTTCTAATTTGAATATTTAATTTTCTGAAGCTGATCATTAGTGATTTTTTGTAGAAAATTTAATAAAAATGTGTTTTAGATATTGGAATTTTTTTTGACAACTTGGACAAGTGATCTTAAAGGCTTAAAGCCTAAGAGTTTGATCTCTAAACTTTCTTTTTCCTCACTGTTTGCTACAGCAATCATATACCTTTCTAATGGTGGCAAAATTTCATGTGGGTTAACCTAAAACTATTTCCTAAGTTCTCTAATACATTAAGGAATTAATTTCTTGAGTTGAGTATCCATCATTAAGCCTATTTCATATTTTAATTGATGATTGTAATAAGCATATTAGATTTGATATAATTATGGAAATCACATCATAACAGGCTGAATTTTTTGGATACTTCATGTGGGCATAAAGATAGCATTGATAGCTTATTGTTTTCATTGTCATATTGTTGCTGTGATAACATTTGTTTGCTACTGTCCTAAACAATTCACCGTTGTCCTAAAAAACAATTCTCTGAAGGATAGGAATTTTAATATCGTTGTGGAAGTAACTGTCATAAGAATCTAGAAGGGTGATCTTCTCGACTGCAGCAAGCATTCTCCTGCTGTCATAAAGTCTTTTTTGCTGCTCTTTTTTATCACTGAAACTTATTGGCTGCCATAGATTAAATTCTGAAATTTCAAGTGATTTGAGTTCATAACACAATTCAAAATTTGTTTGACATGTTTGTCTTAGTTTGGCATTTTAATTTTACTGTTGTCATTAGAGAATTTGTAGCTCTCCTAAATCTAATCTTTGAAAATAAGTGCTTTTGGATAATTGTTTAGATAAGTTCAGGTCAACAAATTTTTGGTACAATTATTGGCAATAAAATCCAAGTTTAAACTCCTATTTTCTGAGTTCTTGAATGACATACACACAAGCTCATTGCCTCAAGGAAATTCATTTCACACACTTGGAATATATAAGTCTAATATTTTAAATTGCCCAAAGGTTTTCTTGTTTGGTGAATGGTAAATATTGTGAAATCGATTGAGCTAAGTATCATTGAAAAGGCTTGCATTCGATTTGGATCTAATAGAAAACTTGGGCTATTTGAATATCTGTTAAGTAGTTGGCCCATGGGGCTTCGGATTGACGGTGAATGGGTGCACTGTTAAGGCAGTCCTTGTGATAGGTCACCGGTTCAAATCCCCCGTGGGTACTTAGGTTAGTCTAATAGATAAAAATATATATATATATATATATATTTCTTAAGTAGTTTTGGAATTTTCAAGTAATTGTCATTGAAGCATAAATTAGATAAATGCTCTAGTTCTCTTTCTTGACATTAATATCATTATTGGCTTGTGGTCATTACATTTTTTTGGCATATTAGTGATCTTTCTTTAAGAGCATATATCTTGTGTATCTTATTGGCACTTGAGATATTTGGCACTTTGTCTTGTATAAGATTGTCTCTTCATTTCATTAAGTACTCTTGTCATAAAGTTAATCAATACTAAATACTTGAGTCTTAAACGATCTTACCTCAAGACTACTCACTCATCCCTTTGCTAATCGCATCTTGCATCTCTTTTCATCATAATAACAATTTCCTTGGCAACAGTTGTCCATCATGTACTTGGTCCTAAATTTCTTAGCAAGATAGTTGACTCCACAAAGCACTGTATCAATTGTATAAATTAAATCATTTAAGTCTTGCTAGATATAAATAAGTATTTGGTCGTTCAACTATCTCCCGAACTGGTTGGTTCCCAACTAGTCCTCCTTCATTCCATTTCCGTAGCATCCACTCCCCTTAGTCTGCTGTAGGGAGACAATTTAAATGGACGGATTGGGGATGAAGGTGACAACCCCTGATTTGAGTCGTTGTCGCGGGGCCTGGACATTCTGTGCGACAAAACATTCCATTCATCGCTGAAAAACACCCTTTGCAAGTTTCTATGTTGGGAAAGCATAAATTTCAATGTCAAAAAATGAGTTGCAAATTTAGTGGTGGCAAGCCTAACAATATCCTTGCCCTCTGTATGTTTTCTCATCAGGTTCAAAATCCATGATTGATTGTAATATATTTTGTTGTTATGCTTTTGGCATGCTCTACAATGTTCTTGATCCAATCTATTTTACCAATATCCTCAAGCATGAGGTTTATGCAATGTGCAGCACATGGAATCCAAAAGATGGTTTTCTGTTTTTCCTCTAACATTTTACCAGCAAGAACAAAATTAGAGGCATTATCTTAGATGATCTGAACAACATTAGCCACCCCCACCTCTTCAACAACTTCATCCAAACGCTGAAACAACAAGTGTTAATCTTTCACCCTATCAGATGCATCAACTGATTTTAGAAACATGGTTCCCTCTGGACAAAAGATAAGTTTATGATGGTATGGTTCATTTGATCAGTCCATCCATTTGACATGATGGTGCATCCTATTTTTGCCCATGACATTTTGAAATCTTTCAAATATTCATCAATCGTCAAAACCTATTTTTGCAAAAGAGATCCCCTTAACTCATGCATAGTAAGGCCTTTGAGGCCCTTTCTAGTAGCAAATATGGCATCAAACATAGGTTCATGATATGGTGAACGAGAAGCATTGAAGGGAATATCAACATCATACCACCATCTAGCTATGTAATCACAGGTAGTTTCTCTCAATTCTTTCTTCTAATGGTCATCTAAAGTGGACTGCATTTGACCTCTATTAGCTTGAGGACCATGTGCACTATCAGAGGGAGAGGAGGGTGTGAAATAACTTTTGATATCACCCTTTTTTTTAATTTTACCCTTACCCTTTTCTTGAATAGACTCCAAAGAGGGAGGACATAGCGAAAGGGGTTGGATGCATCAGTGCAAGGGATAGACGAAGAGCCCTCATAATTAAAATTAAGGTTGGCAGCGATCATGTGTTTTATACTCCTCTTCCTCCCAATTTCGGCCTCTGTTTCTTTTTGCCTAGCTTTTTCTTCCTCAAACTTTTCAAATTTTTCTAGCAACTCCTTCCTAATATCCCCAATTTGTTCTATTGGTGTTGCACATGGAACAATTTGGCCTTTAATACCAACCAAGTGTTGTTTCAACCTATGAATGCCCCCTCTGCCTCCCTTAATTTTTCTATGACATAATTTGCAATGCATTTGATTATCAATTATCTCAGAATATGCCCAAGCAACATCTTTCACTCTAAGAGCCATTTTCTGATATTTGGACTTGGAAATGAAAGGAAACAAATCTAAAAATGAAAAGAAAAGAAAAAAACAACTCTTCAATGTTCATTTCTTTTACAAATATTGCTCTTCAATTTCCAAATTTGCAACAAAAAAAACAAAAGCAAAGGTAGATTTGAGAAGTGAAAAAAAATACCTCTAAGCTCTAGCCTCCTCACTAGTGCTCCAACAAACCAACTCCTCAACGTTGCTCCAATGACTTCCCAAGTAGCTCCTCATTGTTGCTCCAATGATTGCCCAAGACTCCTCACTGCAACTCCAAAAACCAACTCCACAACTCTTCACAAACTCCTCACAAATGCTCATACAAATGTAATGAGATAGTTGTAAGGAAATGCGAGGGGGTTGGGTAACTTTTATAGGATTGGGAAATGTTACATGGACATGCAAAAAACCTAAAACAAAAAAAAAAAAACAAGTTTAGAGTCTGCTTTCCCTCCAATTTCAGGCGCTGACCGAATTTGACTAGCTCGACCAGTTTAATTCAAACTAGGCCAACCTGGCCGATTTGTTACCAAACTAGCAAAGTCGCGGTTCGGTAACAGATCGTCCTTTGGCCTGGTTTTTGTACTGAGCCGGCCCAGGCAGGGTTATGGTTCAATTGGCTAGGCCAATTTCGAATCGTCTTAGCCGAATTTTAAAACACTAGTTCATAGCCCAAGGAGGTATCCCTAAAGGTTCAATCTAGCCAATTCATTATATTATAGGAGTGAAACACTCTCTTAGACTAATGACTTATCCAAATAAGTCGATTTGCAAATAAATGTGGATTGGTATTGTGAAGCACGAAAATTTGTCTTTAAAATAGTCAAGAATGCAATGCCCAATGTATGACTCGTTTAGAGATGAATTCCAACTTTATTACACCATGAAAAAGAATAACATTAAGGAAAGGATTATACCCCATTACCCCTCATGTCAATAGGGGTACATATAAAAGTTTTGTGGTATATTTCACCACCATTGTAAGCCCAAAGTCACAAGTCAAAAGCACTGTAACAACCACGTGAGTGTTTGTATTAGGCACCCTAGACCTATGTCTTATTATCTAATCTTGTTATGTTGGTTAGACCATGGTCAATCCCTTAGAATTCATCATGGGTTCCTTTCATCTAGCATAGGATTGGAGGGTATTAGGCGAGCTCACTAAAAGACTTATGGTTTTATGAGAGCTTGCTATAGTAGGGATGATCATTGGTGTAAAGGTCAGTGCAATTTGCATTAAGGTGCACTTATGTCTTACCACATGGTTAGAGTCTTTAGAGTTTGTAGGTGACCTTGGCTTTGGTGCAATATCTCTCAAACAACTCTCATGCATGGCAATCTCAATTTGACAACTTTCACAATTCCCGAGGCATTTCATGGTTCCTAATGCAAAGTGGTCCAAGTGGTCAAAAGGTCAACTTGGTCTTTGTTTATAGCTTGATTAGAAGATTCATTACATGTTGAATTTCTCCAATCATATATGGTAGTGGCTAGTTACAGCGTGGTCAAAGTTGGTCAAACATGTTTCCATGTGGAAAAATTGTTGATTTGGGGTAGCATTGAATGTGCTCTAGCCATGAAAATTGATGGAGAGGCTAAAGCACATGAAATCTCCAAGACCCAGAAATGGTTTGGACAAATTGTACCTAGTTTGGGAGATATTAAAATAATTAATATTTTTAATAGCATTCCTAAGTCTAAACTTAGGAAAAATAAAATATTAATGGGTATTAATATAAAATTGGGTTAGAAGGTTCCAAAAGTCATGGATCAAGCCAACTCTAATCTTAGCCGTTGATTAGAGATTTAATCTCGGTCGTTGAAAGACCGACGAGAAAAGTATAACAAGAGGCTTGAGGGTCAGTTGGAGAATACACCAGAGTGATTAGTCATTCATTTTGCTAGAGCGGGTTTGCTAAGCAAAAGTGAATCAGTGATCAGCAGCGAGGGGCAATAAGTACTGGATAGAGAGGCAAAGACAGTACTGAGAGACCAACACAGAAGCAGAGAAAATGAGAGCAACAACTAGTTCAGGCCACGCAGAGCCTAGCAGAGACAATGCAGAGGCCAAAGAGACTGCGTCATCCACGCAGAGGCTGTTGGAGTGATGTAGAGGGTCCCAGAGGTTGCGCATTGCCTTAGAGGGTTGAAGGAGAGGGTCTTGGGGCCGACGCAGGTTAGCAGGAGGCTGACGCAGAGGCCAGAAGGATCAGTGCTGAGCTTCAGAGTCGCCAGAGAGGGTTTCGTGGGACAGGTTTCGCCAGAGAGGGTTTCGTGGGACAGGTTTTCTAAATACCTGTTTCTGAAAATAGAGCTATTGCTGCCGTGTATTTTTCTCTGTCAGGTGAGCCGGTTAAGCACCCAGTTGTACTCAAGGAAATACTACATAATAATAAACCCTCAGAATAGTTGCACAAGTTTTCTCGCATAGGGTTTTTCCGGGGACATTTGTCCAAAAATAACAGTGTTACTTGTGTGTTTGTTTTCTTTCAGTTGATGATCTGTAGATGTTGTGATTGTATTGTGTTTAGTTTGGTATTTAAATGTTTTAAATAACTTGTTTAGAATTTTCAAGTAGAAGAAATAAACCAGCAGAATACATATTAATTTTCTAACAGATATACTTAGGAAATTCAAGATGGTATCGGCATCAGTTGAGTAGAGCATTTCTGTAGAATCAACTGTCCCAAGTGACAGTAGTTGATCCTTGTAGAAGCGACAAAGGAAGGGTTGACATAGAGGGACCATGTCATCAATCTGGGCCTGAGAGAGGCCAGTGCAGAGGCTAAGGAGGGTAGAAACAGGCTAACGCAGAGCCATGCAAAGGCTAGGAGGGCTAACACAGCTGGCTAGGGGAGTTGTTTTGCCGGTGCCAGGATTGCGTAGAGCCAAGACACTCAATTCTTCAGTGGTTAGGGCAAAGGAAGTTGTTGATAGTTTGCAGGAGCGAAGCTGGTGGGGTACTGTGGTCAGGACAAAACAGGGAAAAACCAAGGTAGAGGGAGTCGCTGCCGAGGTGATTTCTAGCCAAGGAATCAGGATCAATGTTGCAGTTGCACAAACGATCGAAGAGGAGCAACTTGATGATTGGCAGAAGGATTTCCAGAAGGGAAATCAAGACTCAGAGGGATTCCAGAAGAGAACTTTCAAACGAGAAGTAGAGAGACTCGGAGGAGTCGAACCGAGAACTTCCAGTCAGGAAGTAGAGAGACTCAGCAGGAGTCGAACCAAGAACTTCCAGGCGGGAAGTAGGGAGACTCGAAGGTGTCGACAAAGAAGAGGAGAGAGATGGTTGTGAATGGGCTGAGAGATCAAGACAGGCTGGACGAAGCGTCCAACTTTGTGGTCTGAAAGGCCAGAATCTTGTCGATTCTAGACAAACATTGTATCAAGAGCTTCGCCTTGAGAGTAATGGCTATCCCAGTTGACCCAGTAGCTAATGAAAGGTACAAGGAGGCAATGGCTAAGGCAAAGTGCATCATCCTTGATGGGGTCAAGGATCATGTGGTCCAACATATTGTTGAGAAGGAAACGACAAAGGAAATGTGGGACACTTTGAAGACATAGTACGAGCATACTTCTGTGCAGTGGAAGATGCTCCTAGAGAATCAGCTAAGGTCATACCAGATGGAGAAGGGAGAGCATATAGATGTCTTCCTCGGTCGGTTGAAGGAGATTCGTGACCAACTGACTTCCATAGGGGCCACGTCGGATCAGGAGTTGTTGGTGAGGACCGCACTTAATGTAGTCTCCAAGGAGTGGGAGACATTTGTCCAAAGCATACTAGGTAGGGCGAGTCTTCCAGATTGGGAAGAACTGTGGGCGGCTCTTTGTCAAGAAGAGATCAGATGGCTGACCAAGACAAGGAATAGCAGCGGAGGAGTCAGGATCAAGAAGGAAGAGGAAGAGGATGCAGCTCTGGCATATGCGGGAAAGCAAGAGAAGAGGAAGAAGAAGGACCTCTCCAAGGTCAAGTGCTTCCACTGTGGGGAACTGGGTCACTGTGCGAACCAATGTCCGAGGAAGAAGAGCAAGGGAGAGGCTTCTGAATCGAAGGCAGCGTCAGTGAAAGCGGAGAAAGAAGTCGAGGAGGATGATGATTATGCCATGAGTGCTCATGTGCCACTCGAGAAGAGGTGGGGAGACATTGAGCTGTAGTCAAGAGGAGTACAGGTGATGAGGGGTAGGATCCTTGAGGTACCCAACCTCTTGGATTATACGTTGCTACAGGAGCCTCGAAGAGGAGTAACAGGACTGGCGGATGTTGATAGAGACAGATGTCGATGAAGCGGCAGAGAGTGCTACAGTGCAGGAGTCCCGGGCAGCGGAAGGATAGCAGGCTGCAATAGCGTGAGAGGCATGGGAGTGCTGCACCAGTGCAGCATGGCACAAAGAGGTGTGCAACGGTGCGAGATGCAGGGAGTTGTTGTAGCAGCGCAAAGGCCAGTAGAGGGAGCACTTGTTAGCGGTAGAGAGAGCTTCAGCATCAGGAGTGTTTCTAGCTTGACAAGGATGTTAGAAGTTGGGTGGATCAGTTACTTACTTCTTAGTAACTGAGTTGCAGTGCAGTGGCAGTATGCAGTAGCACGATACAAAATGATGAAACACATATTTCATTAAATTTGGAAATATTTTATTACAAGGACAATGACTTGAATTAAGATTTTAGGTTATTTTGAAATTCTAGATTCACCATTTAATTCCAAATTTAACGAAATATGTGTTATGAGAGGGTGATGCAATGCAGATGCAGTGTTGGGAGTATGGACCAACAACAGCATGGATGCAGAGGGAGCTGTCGTACGGATACAACAGTGGCAGTGGCAGAGCCATGGGCAGCAGTATAGGATGTAGCAGTGCAGAGGATGTTGGGTAGGGAGGCCTAGCATGAGCACAGGTACCGGTGCCAGATAATCAGAGTGATGCTCAGTGAGGAGTATTACTAGAGCACAATTCTCGCTAAGAGGGAGTGTTGATTTGGGGTAGCATCGGATGTGCTCTAGCCATGAAAATTGGTGGAGAGGCTAAAACACATGAGATCTCCAAGACCCAGAAATGGTTTGGATAGATTGTACCCGGTTTAGGAGATATTAAAATAATAAATATTTTTAATGGAGTTCCTAAGTCTAAACTTAGGAAAAATAAAATATCAATGGGTATTAATATAAAACTGGGTTAGAAGGTTCCAAAAGTCATGGATCAAGCCAACTCTAATCTTAGTCGTTGATTAGATATTTAATCTCGACCGTTGAAGGACCAACGAGAAAAGTATAAGAAGAGGTTTGAGGATCAGTTGGAGAACACACCAAAGTGATCAGTCATTCATTTTGCTAGAGCAAGGTTGCTAAGCAAAAGTGAACCAGTGATCAATAGCGAGGGGTAGTGAGTACGAGACAGAGAGGCAGAGACAGTACTGAGAGACCAACGCAGAAGTAGAGAGAGCGAGAGCAGCAGCCAGTTCAAGCCATGCAGAGCCCAGCAGAGACAACAAAGAGGCTAGAGGGACTGCATCATCCACGCAGAGGTTGTTGGAGTGACGCAGAAGGTACCAGAGGCTACATAGTGCCTCAGAGGGCTGACACAGAGGGTCCTGGGGTTGACACAGAGGCCAGAAGGGTTAGCGCTGAGCTTCAGAGTCGTCAGAGAGGGTTTCGTAGGACAGGTTTTCTGAATAACTGTTTCAGAAAATAGAGGTATTGCTACTATATATTTTTCTCTGTCAGGTGAGCCGGTTAGGCACCCAGTTGCACTCATGGAAATAGTGCATAATAATAAACCCTCAAAATAGCTGCACCGATTCTCTCGCATTAGGTTTTTCTGGGGACATTTGTCCAAAAATAACAGTGTCACTTGTGTGTTTGTTTTCTTTCAGTTGATGATCTGTAGATGTTGTGATCGTATTGTGTTTATTTCGGTATTTAAATGTTTTAAATAACTTGTTCAGAATTTACAAGTAGAAGAAATAAACCAGCAAAATACAGATTAATTTTCTAACGGATAGACTTAGAAAATTCAACTAAAACAGGGTCAGTGGTGGGTAGTAAGATACATGCATTACATCAAAAGTTGTCTATAGAGAGGAACAAAACGCAAGTGTCAAATTTTCTAAATTACTCTGGCCATTAAAGAACCGACACAGTGGGCAGATGATGTGGCAAAGGCAATGACAATGTGGCAACACTAGGCATGAGATGAAGATTTGGAAGGATACCCAGTTTAGATTAGGGCCAATTTAAACATACCTAGATATCAGATTTGTCGAAAAGTCTAAGGCATTGGAGATCTAGAGAGAAAGGGGCTAAGTTGACTTTACTAACGCAAAAGGGGTTAAGTGAACTAGTTGTTATAAAGTCAACTAATTGTTGGAGAGGTCTAACTAGTTGTTGGGGGCACTTTGAACCAAAAAGTTAAGAGATGGACTGATAAAATAGCGGTTAATAAGTCAAATAACCATGGAAAAATTTAGGGGCTAATATTCGTAAGTGGGCTAATTTTGCATAACTTTTCCAAAAAAGAGATTTGCCATTTTTCCATTTTTTCTAAAAATGCTTCACCCAAATTTTATAATACAAAATTATTTTACCTCAAAAATCGCCAATTTTTTTTATAGATTAACATAAAATCATTAGAGATCTAAATATTTTTACAAAAATTATTACCAAACATTTTATAATTTACATATTATGCTCTAGGAATATTCACCAAGGTTTCTAAACTTTAATATAAAATTTCATCCTTAAAATTTTCCCTGCAAATAACCAACTCAAAGACCAAGTCGAGCTCTCATAAACAAGTCAAATACATCTTGGACCAAGTTGAGCTTCATCAAGGACCAAAAAGTGAAATGTTGGGCAAATATTCCCTACTATTCTTCATCTTTGACCATTCCAAGCCATTAGGAAAAGGAATTTTCAACCTACTTGTGCATTATGAACCAAATCAACCCCATTAGTGGGCAAAATATTCTTTGTAATGTAGTATTTTATGAAGAAACCAAGTCTCCAACATGTGGATGACTAGTAAAAAATTACTTTCAAAGGAGTCCAACTAGCCATTAGCTAGCCATTATCTAGCTGTTAAAAATATTTCATAAAAGAACAACCTTCCCTCTTGTAATTGTTGTTTTTATCATATGAGATTCGTACCATCATTACGACAAACAAAGCTCATTTTTGCGAACCTTTGTCCATATTTTTATGTTCATTGAGTGTGGTGGCTTTTATTTGTATCATTTTCTTGATCAAATTGTATTAACTACACAAAGTTAATAGGTTTAGCCACCAAGGGGTTACAATTAATATGGAGAGTACAAACTAGGGGGCAACCCCAAGGATCGTTTTGAACAATTAAACCATTCCAAATGAGACCTTCAAATTTGCGGAATGTCCGTATTCATCGCTCGCTCAACTTGAAGATCAAAGTACGCCCTACAAGGGGCCACTCCTACTTGAGTTCGAAAGTTGGAGAAGGTGCTAAGTCAATAGTGTTGAGCTATGGTAGTTGTAATGAACAAGGTTCGTATACAGAACAGGAATACTCAGAATATCTGGTATATAGGAATGTCCATCATGGAATGGATAATATTAATATATTATATAAGAGGTTACAATTAATATGGAGAGTACAAACTAGGGGGCAACCCCAAGGATCGTTTTGAACAGTCAAACCATTCCAAACGAGACCTTCAAATTTGTGGAATGTCCGTATTCATCGCTCACTCAACTTGAAGATCGAAGTACGCCCTAGAAGGGGCCACTCCTAGTTGAGTTCGAAAGTTGGAGAAGGTGCTAAGTCAATAGTGTTGAGCTATGGTAGTTTTAATGAACAAGGTTCGTATACGGAACAGGAATACTCAGAATATCTGGTATATAAGAATTTCCATCATGGGATGGATAATATTAATATATTATATAAGAATATTTGAATACAAGTGAGATGATTACAAATGAGAATGAGGGCCTGCATATATACCCTAGGCAAGTACCCCTTCACTAACGAAGATGTCCTTAGAACATGTCTCTTCAATACTAACTATTAGTTAGTTAATCATTAATTATGATTATTATTATTTACATTATTTTTTTATTATTTTTATATAATTTGTAATCAAAACATTGCCTTCCTCTTCAAAAAGCTTTGCCCTCAAAGCTTACTAGTGTAAAGGCTTGATCTCTTTTTCTGTTTGAATGTCTTCTCATCTCAGAACTATCATTTTCGTAGATACAAGACGATATCATCCTTTGAGTGATAAATAAAATTGTCGGAATGAGAATGGATCTGGCCATCCTAAATTAATCTTCTGTGAAACTTGCTAATTACTTAACAACTGGGACAGTTTGTTATCGTCGGTGTGGATTGTGTCGACATCATTATTCTTCAAAACATGAGTTTGTTGTTTCTATTTTGAGTGATATAGATATGAAGACTGATTGGGATGCCTGCTCTTGTGGTTCGGATGTCAATAAGGAGTGTCAAAATTTGGCTAGTCGCGAATCCTATTGCATCGACTAATGTTATTTCTTCTATATGTTAATTTAATTAAACAAATTATTTGTTGTGTGCTACAGAAAATATCGAAACCTTCACAAAACAAATATTGTGGAAGAAATAAAAACACTAGAAGAAATAGAAGCACACACACAAAATACACTGTTATTTTTAGACTAAGTCCCCAGAAAAAACCAACTCAGGAAAACGGGTGCAGCAACTGAGGGTTTCAATATTATGCAGTAGTGAAAATCTGAATACAAACTATGGATTCTTAAACTAGCAATCCAAACAGAGAAATAACTGGCAATAATAACTAGCGAGAAATTTTTCTCACTCCACAGGTGATTCCAGAATCCACACTGACCTCAGCGCAAATTGAGCTACTCCTTGCTCGCTCTGCGCAGTCACTACGTCCCACAAGCTCGGAACTGCGTCTCGTCTCACTGTCTTGTTAGCTCTTATCTGGGAAATTGATACTCTTTGCCTCTGGACCCTCTGCCCAACTTTTGCCTCAAAATCTCGAATTCTCCCCAGCAAAACGGAAATCTCCCCAAGAGGGATCTGTGTTGCCTGTCTGCAATGTACTCACAGGAACTGGAAAAGCTTCCTCCAGCCTCACTCTCTCCCCCTCTCACTGATTTGACCTCACTGAATCACTTTCAACAACACACAACTTCTACTCAGGAAATCGATTTCTCAGCAAAATCAAACTCTGCAAGTGTATTCTCCAGGTGCCCATCAACTTCTTCTTATAATCCTCCGTTGAGACTTCAACGACCAAGATTAGATCTTAATCTATGGTTAGGATTAACTTAAAGTCGATCCATATGATTTTCTTCAAGATTCACACCATAACATAATTAATTCTGATTAAGTAGTCATATTCTCTAAGTTTAGACTAAGGAAATATTTAAAAAACTACTAATAATCTAATTAAGTCATATCTAGGTGGAATTTCCAAAAACGATTTCTGGGTTTTGGAGATCTCATGTATTCTACCCTCTCCACAAAATTGTGTCTAGAACACATCCAATGCTACAAAAGCTAACACTCCCTTTTAGCGAGGAATGTGTTCTAGTAGTGTTGCCCCCTGTAGCACCACCCTGTCTCTGCATCATCTTCTATCACGTTGTTAATGTCTCGCTGTTGCTGCCCACCAACTACTGCGTAGCGCTAATATGTGTTGCATCTGTGCTGCTGCTGAACTGTTGCCAACACTGCATCTGCACTATAACTCCCTCTCCATCTATTGTTGTTGCAACTGCAACATCTGCAACTGAAAAGCATCCAAAATACTGAATCAACTATGATCAGTATGATGCATCTATCACCCGAGTCTCTGACTGCTACTAGTATAAGCATTGTCACTGAGGCATCTGCACTGCTACTGACTCTGCACTATGCCAACTGCACTACTGCCAACTCTGCAATGCGCTCCCCAGCATTTGACATGCAACTAGACCCTGCATCTATCACTCTGGCATTTGATTGCATTTATTGCCATTGATCCATCCTGCGCCTGAAATACTGTGGGCTCTCATAGCAAGGTAATGATTCAAGAGGTGGACCTCCTCAAGAATCCTGCCCATCTGTAGCACTTTGGCGCTACAAAACCAAGTCACCCCATTTGATTCCTGGGTGTATGTCAGCAAACATGGCGAAGTCTTCCTCCAACCTGGAGGACAACCTATGGATCTCTGTTGATGCTGCCTACTAGCCCTACTTCTCCTCTTTGTCCTTCTTCCTGAGAGGACACTAGGTGTTGTAGTGGCCAATATCACCACATTTGAAACACTTGACCTTTGACAGGTCCTTCTTCGTTCTCCTCTGCTCCCTTTGTCCCTCACTGGGACATTTCGATGCGAGGGCCACATTCTCCTCCTCCTTCCCTTGCTTTGACCCGTTGATGTTACCCCTAATGGAGCTCTTCACTAAGTCTCGCCTCAACTCCTGCTGCAAATCGACCCACATCCTGTCCCACTTTGGCAAGGTTTCTTTGCCCACAATTCTTTGGATGAGTACTTGCCACTCCTCAGAGACACTGTTGAGTGCCAATTGTACAAGCTCTGTGGCTTGAGGTGTTGCTCCAACAGCTGACAGCTGATGTCAAATCTCTTGAATCCTGGTGAGGTAGGGGTCTATGCATTCCCCCTTCTGCATCCTGGTGCATCTCATCTTTTCCTCCAAGTACATCTTCCATTGCTCGAAAGTGCCTTGGTATAGCGCGGAAAGTGTATCCCACATCTCCTTAGTCGTTCCCTAGCCCACTATGTGTGATACAATGTGATCCCAAACACCGTCAAGAATCAACATCTTTGTCGTCGTCATCTCCTTTCTATACTCATTCAGCTGATCTTCATCCATGGGGATAGCTACCACTTCATCTATGAATGCCTTCAAGCCATATTCATCTAGAAGGAAGGACATCCTTGCCTTCCAGATGGCATAGTTGGAAGCACCATCCAACCTGTCCTGATCTCGTAGTCCGACAGTGGTCATCTCAACAAAATAAGTCGAAATCCTCCTCCTCTTCTGCTCAGCTATTGCTAGGCTCTACACACTCCCTGTTGGAGTGAGTAAATCTGCTCACAACGACTGTTGATCTGCAAGAGAAAAATGAACTTTTGAATTTAGAAGTCCCCCGAGAAAAATTTCCCTCAGTGTGTGCTCTTTCTTCCTCCTGCTGCTATTTTGCACTAGCAACTGCTGCAAAATACTGTCCAGCTAGAGATCTGCTCTGCAAGAAAAATATTGGTTGCTCCCTCTACCTCTAGTAATCCTTGAGCTAAAGAAATCTGATTTCTCTATTGCTCTCAGAGAGATCAATTTTTCCTCAAGAAATTGACCCTCCTGGCCAAGAAACTTCGCTACCTCTGAGGGTTTCGAACTTCTGCTTACGTAGAGCTACGAAATTCCTCTTCCCTTCTGCCAATGAGCTCTTCGACTTACAATCTGCGCTCTAATACCATGTGAAAATTCGGCTAAACCCGAATCCTATTGCAGCAACTGATGCTCTTTTTTCTATTTGTTAATTTAATTAAACAAATTATTTATTGTGTGCTACGGAAAATATCGAAACAAATACACTGCAACCTTCACAAAAAAATACTACGGAAGAAATAGATGCATAGACACAAAATACACCATTATTTTTGGACTAAGTCCCTGGAAAAACCCAACTCGGGAAAACCGATGTAGCAGCAGAGGGTTTTAATATTATGCAGTAGTGAAACTCTGAGTACAAACTATGGATGCTTAAACTAGCAATCCAAACAGAGAAATAACTAGGAATAATAACTAGTGAGAAAAAAATCTCACTCCACAGGCGATCCCACACTGACCTCAACTTGAATTGAGTTGCTCCTTGCTCCCTCTACGTAGTCACTGTGTCAGCCTACGTAGTTATTGCATCCCACAAGCTCGGAACTGCATCTCCTCTCACTGTCTTGTCAGTTGTTGTATAGGAAACTGATACTCTTTGCCTCTGTACCCTCTTCCTAGCTTCTGGCTCAGAATTACGATTCCTCCCTAGCAAAACGAAAATATCCCCAAGAGGGCTCTGCGCTGCCTCTCTATGGAAATCATTGCTTCTCTGCAATGTACTCACTGGAACTGGAAAAGCTTCCTCCAGCCTCATTATCTCTGCCCCTCTCACTGCTTTGACCTCACTGAATCACTTCCGACAACACACAATTGCTACTCAAGAAAACGATTTCTTAGCAAAATCGAACTCTGCAAGTGTATTCTCCAAGTGCCCATCGACTTCTTCTTATAATCCTCTGTTGAGACTTCAACGGCCAAGATTAGATCTTAATCTATGGCTAGGATTAACTTGAATTCTATCCATATGAGTATCTAGAAGATTCACACCATAAATTAATTAATTCTGATTAATTAGTCATATTTCCTATGTTTAGACTTAGGAAATATTTAAAAAATGACTAATAATCTAGTTAAGTCATTTCTAAGTGGAATTTCCATAAATGATTTCTGGGTTTTGGAGATCTCATGTATTCTAGCCTCTCCACAAAATTTCATGGCTAGAACACATCTGATGCTACAAAAACTAACAAGGAGAATAGTTGATTTGATTTTCTCTTATCATGTGTTTGGCAATTTCCTACTTTACTCTAGGAATCGATGTTGAGTTGGTTACAAAATCGTCACTTGGAATTTCCATCATTTGAACTACAACATTTGAATACGTTTTTCCTTTAACTCTTTTTTTTAATATATAAAAATATTCTTTTGGAATTTTTTGATATATCATCTTCGAGGATACAAGATGATAAGATCCTCTAAGTGATAAACAAAATAATCGAACTGAGAAGGGATTTGACCATCCTAAATCAATTTTTTATGGAATCTTGTGGTTGCAGGAAGCTTGTGATGAATTGTTATAATAGGACTGGATTGTGAAAACTTCAATATTCTTTGGAACATAAATTTGTTGTTTATGTTCTAAGTGATACAGATTCGTAGTTTGATTGAGATGTCTCCTCTGGTGATTCGGATGTAGATAAGGAGTTCTTTTGGTTTTTCTTCCCTTATTATGTGTGTGGCAATATCCCGATTTACTTCAGATATTGATGCCATTGAATTGGCTACAAAATCCTCACTTAGAATGTTTCATTATCTGAACTACAACATCTGAGTGTCTTTTCTTCAACTAGTTTATCCTCTTCTTGAGTCGTGATATTGACTGGATCAATATTTGTTCTCTTATCTTCAACTTGGACTGTTACAACTGGAGATTTCAATACTTCTTCTTGAATAAGTTGTTGTTACTTGTCTTTTAGTGACTTCTTGTCATTTTTAAGCTTCTTTATTTGCGTAAGAAGGTTTTGACTATGATTCTTTAGATGTGAAAATTCTTTGTTTTCTAAATTGTTGACTTTAGCCTTAATATCCTTCTCTTCATCTTTTAAACTTCTGATTTTTTCTAATAATTTTTTATTAAGGTTCTTTAAACGTAAATTTTCCTCTTCTTGTTCTGATAAATGCTTCTTGACTTCCTTCTTTGTGACCTTAGTCTTCTTCACTTGTGCAAGTTATTTATTCAATGTGGTCTTTGAGGCGAGAAATTTATTCATCCTTTTCCATTATTTCCTTGTAATGCATACCCGCGACATCTTTATATTCATGTTGTAACACTTTCTTGTTTTGCCGAAGTTTGGCTATTTCGTCTTCCTCTCGATCCTCCAACTTCAATTTTTCGGTGCACTAGATTACATCGTTTGGTAGGGGAGTGATGATGGCCATTCAACTTGCAATTTGGATTCCATTTTCTCCGTTTCCTTATTTAAATCTAGATGTTGTCGCTCAAATATTGCCATTAATTGTTTTATATCTCTTGTTATTGATTGTTTTTGTGCATCACTTAGGGACTCGACTAAGGTAAAAGTTTTGTAGCATTTTGATTTTTAAATGACTCTTGACAATTAGAATATCCCTCTGAACAAAAATGACATCTTGAAAACAAACCATTGTTCTTTGTGGAAATCATTTATTTCTTATATATATATATATATATATTTATATATATATATTATATATTTCAAAGATTGACTCCCCTTTGTCTTTGTCAATAATTTTATCAAATGATACTTTGACCAAGGAGTTTATATATCCTCTATAGGAGAGAACCACATATCCAAAATATTTTATTTGATGGACTATGAACACCTTTATGTGATTGAGAATTTAATTTTTCTTTTTATTTATTTTTAAATTGTATTTAATTTCTTAACCCTTCTCAACACTTTAATATAACAATCACTTTATTAAAGTAGATTTATGACTTTGGCTAACCCAATATTATGTCAATATAATTGTGCTTTTAATTTGGTTGACTTAAATTGAAACATCTTTAACTTTGGATGGGATCCCTGGTGAATCCCCTAAGAGTCTTGACTATAAAGAGGTGGTTGTATGGATTTTTTTGTTTAAAGAAACGTGCTTGTACGATATTTGCAACAAAACTAGATCTAAATTGTTTGGTCTTCACAAATTAATGACATAGGGGTTAATTAATTTTTGTAATACAACAATTTTATTTGGTAGTAGCAGGGAACTATGTGTGACTACAGTGTAGGAGGCGATGTCAGTCAAAGTGGTCTAGACAACAGTTTATAGGAAATGGAAGCGGTGGTACTACAATTGTTGGCAAATGCCACTGGAGGAGTAGCGGTGTAGTGACAGACTTGAGCAGCGACAGATTCAGGAAAATCGACAAGGGCGGCGGTAGGGAACAAGTCGATAGTGGTGATGCCGGTGTGAGAATGGGCGGTGGTAGATTGATGTCCAGCTACAAGGAGCATTGTTGATGGCAACTGGATAGAACTGTTAGAGGCCGTGGCGGCAACTGATAGATAGACGACGGTTGTGCTGCTAAGGATGGCATATCGACAACATTGTGAGTCAAAGTCAATGGCTGCTCTGGCGGTGATGTGCGAAGAGCCGATAGTGATGGTGTGCACAGGGATAGTGGCAGGGAATAGTGGTGGATAGATTGGCATAGGCGGCTGCAAACGTGGTGGGATGTGGCTGCTAAAATGCAAATTGGTTGTGGTCTTCAACAATGTGAGCAGCGACAGAGTGTGGATGTAGTTTGGGTTCCCTACGGCGACAATGGAAGGTTTAGCTTGGAGGCAATGGCATCTCAAGGAGCGATTGAACAGGCTCTCTGCTGAACAAGCGACTGGTCAGTGGGGTAGGCAAATAGGCGGTGGTGGTGCAATTGTTCCTACGGTGACTAGTTGTCATGTGTAGTTGGATAGGCAGTTGTAGGGGGTGTCGATCTGTCACGGCAACGATTAACGAAAATATGAATTGGGTCAAATAGTGGCTGCAAAATAGAGTTGTAGCAGTGGTGGCAGCGGTCATATGGACGATTTGCGATTGCAGTTTTTTCTTTTTATATATTTTATATTTTTTTTTTTTTTTTAAATTCAATAATTTTTTTATATATATTTTTTTAAATTTAGTTTTTTTTCTCTAATTTTTTTAGCTATTAATTTTAATAAAAAAATGATTTTTTCTATAAATGTTTTAATCCTTGTGTTTTTTTACTTTAATATATATATTATATATACCTTTTTTAAAACTTCTTTTCAAAATTTTTTTTTAATGAATTGTTATATATAATATATATATATATATATATATATATATATATATATATAATTTTCAAATGGCCAAGGGCCAAACAGTGAAATGGAGAATCTCCAAAGCTTTATGAAGCGAAACACTTGACTTGCAACGACAACAAAGTTAACAGAGACTTAATGGCTAAAGGTTGGGATTAGACGTGACTCTGATACCAATGTAACAAACAAGGTTCGTATACGGAACATGGATACTCGGAATATCTGGTATATAAGAATGTCCATCATAGGACGGATAATATATTATATAAGAATATTTGAATACACGTGAAATGATTACAAATGAGAATGAGGGGCTGCTTATATACCCTAGGCAAGTACCCCTTCACTAATGGAGATGTCCTTAGAACATCTCTTCAATACTAACTATTAGTTAGTTAATTATTAATTATGATTATTATTATTTACATTATTTTTTTTTTATTTTTATATATTTTTTATTCATAACAGTAGCTCGGGAGGTATTCTTCACTAGCTTGGTGCCTTAGCTTGGAGAACATTAATTTGCGTTATGGATGCTTACTTAAGTGGAGTAAGTGATTATTAAGCTCCTTCCTACGTGTTAACCTAGGAAAAGTACATTTGATGTGTTATATTCTTTTGTTGACTTATTGAGCCAAAGTCTAAAGTTATGCAAATAAATAATTTAAGTGACCAAGATCTAATTTGATCCATTGATCTCAAGAGGTGATATAAGGGATAATCTCATTCCTCCATCTCTTTGGAGCATTAGGGCTTGATTAGGAGGCTCAAGGGAGTTTAATATAAGTGATATTGATGAGGTGAGGGCACACTTTTGAGATAGGATGAATTGGGAAAAATCAATTTGTTGAGACAAAAAGCGACTTGTTGGTGGAAGATGAAGGAATTTACCAGGAGATTTTTCAGCTGTCAAGACAAGCAAAATAGGGTCGCATTAGCAAGGTGACATAGGTCACACAAATAGTGACGCAAGTAGTGCGTGCAGAGTGATGTTGAAATTGTAACTAGGTTTGGTCTTCATAATTATCTTTATACTTGTATCAATATATATTTCGTGTAAAATCGAAAGAAGAAAAAGATTATTTTTGTTATTATTATTTCTAGTTAAAGCATGTTCTTCATACTTCAAAGGATTATTGAGTCAAAAAGAAAATTATTTTGTCAAGTCCCATCTAGACTTTTGTAAAAGAAAGAAAAAGAAATACTATTTTAGTCAAAGAGTCAAATACAAGACCAAGTTGGTCATCCAAGATTGACAAGTCGGCTTGCCCGAGGGACGCGGTCCTTTGCATCGACAAACAATTATATATTGGCAACCAAGCTTCATTATTTGGAAACTAATTCAAATAATTTTTTCAACAGAAATTCGGACCTCCAAAAAGAAAGTCTTTCTTTGACCAGCGAAGTAAAGAAGGAGATTAAGGACTGAACAAAATTGTAGAAGACTGAAATGCTACTATTCTGTGAAGGCCGAAGTTGCAAAGGACGAAGTTGCAGAAGACTGTGATTCTGTGAAGGTCGAAGTTGTAAAGGATGAAGTTGTAGAGGACAGTGATTATGTGAAGGCCAAAGTTGCAGACGTTGAAGTTGCAGAGGACTATGATTCTGTCGAAGTTGCAGAGATGCTACTGTGATTACAAGTATGTTACTATAATTTTGTATGCTACAAAGAACCGAAATATGCTACTGTGGAAGATTAAGTCTTTAATTGAGAACAACTGGAAGGTTAACATGGAGGGAGGGTTGCCTCAGTTCCTTGTATCAAGTCATGGTCTTGAGTCGTGGATATCTCACTTGATCTGATTCTATAAGAAGAGGATTGTTTGGGTTTTCCCCACTGTGGGGTTTTGCCTTGGCATGGAGCCTACATCTTGTATTATGTTGTTTCTTTGTGATCTTCATGTACGTTTTGGTAGTTGCTTGATGAAGAAAACATAATAAGACTAATAAGAAGCCAACAAAATTTCACAAGCAATTATCATGAACAAGAAATCCTCCCTAATATGCAAGCAACTTGATTTCTCAACATGGTATTAGAGCTAAGGTGAAGGAAGGAAGGCAATTTGAAGTTAGTTGGCTTGTTTAAAAACAATATTGCAGAAGAAGACATCCTCTTAGCAGATCTCTCTATCAAAAACATTGTTGGAAGCTCTCCTTTGACAAGCACTACTCAAAAGGTTTTGTGGCACCATTATTATTTACAAGTTCTTAAGTTATATACCTAAAGGTTAAGACAAGAAGTATATGATTTCATTCAGGGCGAGACTGTGGAGGATAAGAGATATCAATTAGATTTTCTAGGATTCTCTTCATTTCAGAGATAAAACTCATCCCTTTTCCATACTTGGCATAGGGTCACAACTTTTGTTTCTTTTATGTCTAGGACAAGATACTGATTTCATGGTCTTGCATCTTCAAGACTTGTGGCACTTCTTCATTTGATCTTACACCTTCAAGACTGTTCTTCAACCATAGCTCTGAAACCATGTTGATTTTCTAGTAACAAGATAGACTAAAACAATTTTTTATCTGATAACTACTTCCAATGATAAAATTTTGACTTCTTTGGAGCATTCCAATCATCAAGTAGTTACATTTAGAAATTTTCAACCATTATCTTCAATAAAGCAATAGAGATCACAGTAAAATCAACAAAACAAGAGACACCAAAATTTCTTGGGACAAAACCCCACAAGGGGGAAAACCAGTAAGCTTTCTTTATGAGAGATTGTTCAATTCATCAATTTGTACATCAAAATATTCCAGTCAAATTAGCATACCTTTGACAAGATCCTCAAACAAGAGATAAAAAACCGACCAGCAAGATGACCTCCCACAAGTGCCAAGCCAACCCCCTAATATGTCAATAAAAGAGTCACAAATTTCCAAGCCATCCCTCTAATATATCAAGAAAAGAGTCACAAATCTATCCTCCCAGAAGATATGCAACAAGGGCAACTTTAGAACCCAGATTACAAGGGAAGTCGAAATTCGACCCTTTTCCACAGTCAAGATATCATAGAGAATATGCCAAGGACTTCACATCAACCACAGAAGGAAGGTTCAAGAACTTGCACAATAATTTGTCTGCAAGAGATAGTCTCCTAATTTTCAACCTCTCTTTCTTCTTCTGATTTCGGTCTCCTTTTTCGTCTTCTTTCCTTCACTAGAATAGAGATATATTGAGAGATGATCAATGCCTTTTGGTAGAGGAGAGATCACATATATATAGACTCCAATAAGGGTCAAATGGGTTGCCTCAAAGGGGCCAGGCGAACTTGATTTAGGAGGGACGACTTGGACACATGTGGGGTCATAAACTAATAAATAGAAATTCAAATTTTCTCATTTAATTTTATTAATGAAAATACCGACTGAAGCTACTTTTTACCAACAAATTTTAGTCATGGTTTAGACCTGTTTAGGCTGAATTTTGCTAATAAGGACGCCAAGTTCAAGGAACATTTTTTGAGGGAAGTTTTGATGCAAAGAAGGTTGTGTTTGGGAAACTGAGTGCTTGTGTGAAGGACGAAGGAGGAACTGCTAGGAGGCAAAACATTTTTTTGACTAATATTGATTCTTGTACAAGCTTTGGTGTTGATAAATTATGGAGTTGGTGCTTCCTTTCAGTTGGTGTTGATAAATCAGGGAGTTGGTGCTTCCTTTCAATTGGTTCTGATAAATTTGAATGTACTCTTTATATATATTAAGAAAAGCATTCCATAGTTTTCTCCCACTTTGAGTTTCCATGTAAACCTTTGTGCTTTGTATATTTATGTGCTTTGATTTAGATCTGTGGATGCATTTACAAGTTTTTGAAGATAAAAATTGTTAATACTGATTCACCCCCCCTCTCATTATTGTTGAATATTCCAACACTTCCAACCCTCAAGGGGAAGTAGCATTTTTGAGGTCAACTCCTCAGTCAATACGCGTTAGTGTAAATTATGGCAATGGATGGGAAAAGTCTTCATGGCCAAGTACCATGGTCAAGTGGACCAACAAATAAGGTGTCCACACCCTGAGTGTACAAATCTAATGGAGGGAGTAATCATGGAGGTACAAGTTATCTTGCCCAGCGTGTTTTTTCCACCCTTCTAGTACGCCTTTTCCATTTTCTTAATAATGTTTTATATTATGGTGCATAGCTCAAGGGTTGGAGCTTGCTCTTTATGATGCAACATTGTATATTAACCCTTAAAATGAGATACTTTATCGCTCATTAAGGTTCGGACATGCAAGGGTTCCTTTTAATGTAATGCAACATCAAGTGCACAGGAATCGAGTGATGGCCAAATGAGGGTAGAGCTCATGCTATGCTTTTGCTTGCATGTTATTTAAAGTCTCGTCCATCTTTTACATTTTGATTTTCTTCTTTTTCTTTTGTTGTAGCCATGATATACTTTTTCATTCTTTTAGTCATATCAACCTTCAAGGCAATGTTTTCCAGCCCTACCAAAGGAGTGTGGACATGAGAGGGTGCCAAATCCCAATGAACCAATGACAATTTAGGCCGAAGGAATGGAGGTGGTATAATGCGTTTGTAATATGGCATGGAAAGTGTTTAGTATAGTATAAGAGGCACTAAACACATTATCTCAATCCAGGTTTTCCAAGTAGTGCCCCTCCTATAACCCTAAGGCCTCAAGGGCGGTCCCACTCGACTAGGGCTAATGATTAACTCCCATGGTAAGGTTAGAGAACAAATTTACATTCAATATCGGTCAATCTTCCAGATCACCCTTTTATCCATACTAAATGCCTAAAACAAAAAAGCATAAGCAGCCAATTGCAAGATGATGAAAGTACCTTTGAATAGCAGCCCACCTTCATCCAAATGGAAATGCTAGATGGTGAGAGGCATGTGGTTGATAAAGATGGAGGAGGCACATGGCATATCATCATTCAATAGTGGGTATGAGGGGTTGTTGGCTGGTTGGTTGTCCGGCTGGCTATCAAATGTAGGAGAAAATTTTTCTCCTATGGGATTACCCATTTTGGTGAGTAACAAACCCAAAACAAGGTGAACCATGAACATACCACATGGGTAAATAATCAACAACATGGGAATCAAGGGATTGGATGCCATATTTAAGGAATTCAACCTGAAGCCCTTCCTCATCAACTAATTTGTTGGTACACAACTCTAACTACTCTCCTAATGTCTCGTCAGAGAAAAGGTGGCAAGCAAGGGGGAGTAGACTTGAATGGGAGGTTGCCTAGGTATATCATAAAGGGAGGTGGTGTGGGATAACATGGTTTGGGGGTTAATGTTTAGTGAAATGTTATGATATCGAGGAAAGAGAGCACACCAAAAAGCTTTTGGGAAGTGGCTAAGTGCATCACAATGTTCTCATCGTCTTTAGGAGAGAAATGCTCTTTTTTACAACAAAAAAGATTACAATATGTTTTGTAGAGGTGAGGGAAGGGAGATGGGTCATGTGTGAGGGTGATATGGAATTGTTAATGAAGGGATCTGCATTGATGATCAAACTCATGGTTAATGGGACAGAAGCCAAGGGTAGGTTTGTTAGTGTGACAATGAGTAGAGTGGGGACAAGAGTCAAGGGTTGCTTCCATGAAGATCAAAGAAAATATCTCATATTTGGCTATGGTTGTATCCAGTGATTGAAGTGGGATATGGGTGGGAGCAACTCGTTAAGCCAGGTGGTGTAAGAAGCGTTGTGATCTCCATTAGAAAGGAAGGTGGTGCAAGGGGTTGTTGAAGTAAGCGGGGGGAGGCAAAGGCAAAGGAACATGTGCAATTTTTATGACAATAAGGACATAAATTTTGTGGTTCCACCCCCTTTCCATCATCCAAGCCTTGTAACATACTTCTACAAGGGTGTTGGGATCTCTTTGGAATTTTCTCCATCATTACTATCATTTTCAATATCATCATCCCCTTATCCATCACTATCTTCCTCATTATCATTCGTATTTCGACATCCTCCCAACACCACCATCGTAATAAAAAATGGAACCAAAAGGATATACCACATTGGCATCCTATCATGAATTTTGAGAATAACTTGCTACTCGAAATAGAACGATGGAGAATGCAAAATGGGAAAAAGTAGGTGAAGAGAATATTCAAGTATTGAAAATAGCATAACATATGTAATATTCCTAGGGAATTTTATAGTAAATAACAAAGAAAACATAGACATAAAACCACAAAATCAAACATGAGTCAAACCATGAAATTTCACCAAAATCGACATTGCTGAGCCATTTTATTATAATAAGAAGAGGGTACAATGAGGTAATGGAAAGAGTGTACATGGGCTTGTTCAAGGCAAGCTAGTTAAGCCCAAATGAAAAATAAGAAATCCCTTTCAAATCTGTTGCTGCTCTCTCTCGGCTCTGCGCTAAAACTACCCAGAAAATATGTTGCTGCCTGTAAAGAACTACTGTTAGGGCCTCCTCAGTTGTTGAAAAAATTCCGGGAAATTAACCGTGGGCTCTCCACCAATAACCCGCAAAAACGCACAAAGGAATTGGCCAAATGTTGACCTTGGAATTTAGGCCCAATTTTCCCCTAGCTCCTCCAATTGTTGGTTGAGTTGGGACCCCTGTTTGACCCCTCAAATCTGCCCAGAAAATTCTAGCAGATTAGTCTTGGCATCTCCTCAATAAACCTAGAGAAACCCAGAAAGGGTTTGTCCCAGTTTTGACGCTTTAAAATTGACCCCCAAATGCTTGGCCCTCCTCCACAAGCAGAAGATGTAACCTGTAGAAAATGTTGTGTTTGTTGCTCCACCAAAATGCTGGAAAATCCCCCACAACACTTGCCCGGACTCCACCTCAAGTTTCAGCCCCTAACTCCCTTCACTCCCCAACCTCCAAGCGTGCCTCCTCCAAGAGTTGTGCAGTCCCTGTATTGTTGCTGCCAATTCTCGCCACAAAATCGAACTCAATGCTGCTGGTACAAACTGGTATAGGTAGGACTCCCTCCTTGCGTTGGCACTCGAAGTCCACCGAAGCAAAGGTTGAGATCTCTGCTCAGAGACACTCATGTGCTAAACAACACTACAGACTTGGCTTCAGCTCAAGCGTGCTATGTCAAAGACATAATTTCTGAATAGATGAATGAATGACCAAAACGAGTGCCTCTTGCTCTATTTATCAAAGAGCCTCCAAGATGCCAATGTGGGCCCAGCTCGACTTTCCCCACCAACTTCGCTCCAATGAGAATGTCTTCCACATGTGGACCGTAATTCTCCATGGGGTGGCCCCCATGCTCCACTAGAACCACAATATTTCCCTTCCTTCCAAATGTTTGGCCCCCCACTTAATCCCAAAATTCATGTGGGACCTCTGAACCCACATCTCCTAAGTGCAAACATGAAATAAGACAAAATTGGGCAAGATTGTTATTTCCCTTAGCAATATTGCTAAGTGGGAATATTACAACATACTAGTTTACAACACAATAAAAAAAATATAATGCAATAAAGGGCCTTAGAGCCTACCTCTTCAACTCTCCAATGGTTGTCGAATGTAAGTATGGCAACCTTCCATATCCCTTCCATACTCTCATAAATTTGTTCCTTGAGAGTTAGAAATCCCACTCAAAACCCAAGCTAACATGAGTGAAATGAATGAAATGACAGATAGAATAAGGAAAATGAGTGAATGGGTGTTTTAATACATAAAAAAACCCTAGCCATACCTTTTGTTGTCATTTAGAACCCTGAATTGGTTCCCAAATGCCAAAAAAAATAAATCCAAGTTGGCCTCATCCTGTGGGATCACTTTTTCTGCTCTTGGTAATGTCCTGGAATCACTCTAGGAGCGCTTAGGGGAACTCCAAGAGCGATGCTACCTAAGCACTCTCTGAAATTGCAGCAAATGGAACGTTTTTAGGGGGAGAATACTTCAGGAAGCACACTACCTAGGGAAGTTCCTGAACACTCCCTCTGGGAGCACACTTCAGGAACAAAGCACTATGCATGGAGGGTTGGGGCCATTCCCCCACATAGCCTAGGATACGCATAAAAGAGGGTGCATGCACATATCAACAAGAAACACCCTGGACACTAAAAATTGTGTACAATCACAATTTGAATCATAACTTTGCACAATAAGAATGCCCACAGGCTGTTACAAAGTCAATCTGCATCCATAAACAATTAGAAATATTACTCAGAAAAACTTGCTGCTCAATTACAACATCATGTCGTCTAGTTTGCAGTGGCTTCAGCAATGCACCTTGAGAGGGGAAAATCTGCATATACGCACAATAGCAACAAAATATCAACAATGGAACGGGTTACACAAAAAAGAGCAGCACACTCTTAACAATGGCACTTGGATCCAGCCCTAGATTGAGCTGACCACCCCAAAAAATGCCAGTGCTGTTCACTGCAGATATTTCTTCAATGTTTGCTGTTCCATCCTACTACTGAGATGCTCCATACCCAAAATCCTAGTCAATGTCACCACAAAATGGAAATAGGAAATGAAATTGCCTACTTTCCACTTTGGTAGCAATCAGATATGAGTTGGTCATAAACAGGGTATCCCTTCTCTAACGTTCATAGGGGCTAGAAAAAAGTTTTCAAGAATAACATAAACCTAGACATGAATGACAGATCAGTTCTAGATTTAGATAATACAGAAAGGAAGGCACTTTAGAATCATGGACTTCAAATCAGATGAAGTGGATAAACTTCTAAGTTGCCTCCAAACCAGACATATTATTGGGTACATTATCAATATCCTGATCACAAACACCTAGCTGTGGATAGCAATACCAACAAGCTTCAGCTCAAAACTAGAAAAAAAAAATCAAAAACATCTTATTGCATCTTCAAACGAAAATAAAAATATCACCTATGCTCAGATTTCTGAAGAACTGATCTCCAGGGTGCCCGATCATTTCTGATTCTGAACACCTTTTTTAGCTGATTTTCAGTCCACTCTTTCATCTTCTCTTTTTCTTCCCAAATGCTGCTTGCATTTTCCCAATCCCAGATTTCTCTCAGAACAACTTTGTCATCATTTGGATTTAGAGCCTTCCGAACTTCCTGCAGGAAACATTGCATCATGCTATCATATACATATAGAAGATGTTTCCAATATGCTGGCTTCCTCAGTTTTACAATTTCCATTAATGGCAAAAAAAATTACGAACTTGTAGGCCAATCCTGAAGGTGCGCCTAGATTTTCTCTTGAAACGAGGAGATCGTGTTCCATATTTGTCACTTCCTATGTCATGAAATTTGTTTATTGGCAGGCCCTACAACCAGGTTCAAATCAGATTCATGCAACTTCATGCAATCCAAACATCAAAAGAAATGCAGCAGCTTCTTTCAAGACAGGTTAACCACAGTATTTAGGAAGTGAAGAGAGCATATCCAGTTTCGCTAGCAAAATACCTTGTGAATAATCTTCATTAAGCGTCTCCAAACAGGAGCTGCATGAGAAGCACCAGTAGCTGCATAGATGCAGGGGAAAGCCAATATTATAGTTCCTTTAAGCTGAAACCAAAATTTAACCTCCTCAAAATAGGGAAATATTTGCTATTTATTTTTTTCCCATTAGATAAAGGTGTTCAACCTTCTCAATTTTAATTCCTTCTTTTGAAATAACCTTTTCATTTTTTTAATAAGAATAAATTTCCAATAATAGACAGACACAGCATGGGAAAAAGTTCATAAAATCAAAATGGGAGCTACTTGCATAAATTAAAATAAGCTTGCATCACTAATATGTAACTAGTGCAGCCACATAACTTAAATGGTTCATAAATGCCGATAGGCATCAATCCATGATAAGCATTAAAAACATCATGATACATTTCACATTGCTGAAATTAAAAAATCATAAAATTTAACTAAATTATAACATCATTTCAAATTATTATTGCTATTAATTATAAAAAGAATTAATATATAACTTCAATATATATACATTTAAAAAACCATGTAACGAGATTCTTAACCATGGAGATTCACCCCCACTTTACCATGAAGATTTTTAATCTATAAATAGGCTTTGTTACGATATAATGGGCCAATGCCATGGCCAATTGATACCACATGCCCAAAAAACCATAGCTACACGGGTACCACTCCTAGGAATTGGAGAGCACGTACCCCACACTGCCCCGCTCCTGCGAGCTTGGGAGATGGTAGGAAATGCTACAAATTCGCCAGGAGCTTCAACGGGTACTTTGGAGCTTTTCGGGAGCTTCACTGTGTTGATTTGTGTAGCTTGGGAGGTACTCCAAGCCCTAGGGTTCAGTGTTTGGAGGGCAAAGCGCCACAAGGGTCACTTGTGGGCTTGGAACCCAAATATGGGGTTTTGCACCCAATCATGTTTGGGGCAATTCCAAAGGCACATTTCTACATGTGATGGCATGAGACGATAGAGGACGGAAAGGACAATCCAATGCTTCAAGAATCGTTGAATTCCGAGTTGTAGAAGTGGAGAAATGAATTTTTGAAGTTGACAATTAATTATTGGTTTTCAAGTCATATAGGCTTGATTTAAATTAGTCCAATAGATGTGTCTCTTCATCTATTTGTTGCAGCCCCACTTTAGGCTATAAAAAGAGGGTGGAGACATGTCATTTAGGCATCCATTTTGTGCAACGTCTCTTCTAGAGAAAGGAGCTCTGAAATTACCCTAGCCGCAGAAAAGGAGGAGTTCTGGACAGCATGGAAGAAAGGGATCCAAAGTCTGCTACAGGAGGCCGAGTAGCTGAGGCAAGTGCGGATTGTCTTAGGGCTGGAACAGTGGTGAAAACAGGGTCCGAATTTGCTGTAAAGAGGGCCGAGAAGTCTGACTATTAGGCCGAGCTCCTAAGGGTCAAATACATTGTTGTTTGGAGGTTGTTTGGGCACATTTTCGGAGGTCTGTTGCTACAGCAAGCTGTTGTGCTAGGTCGCAGGCCATAGCACATAGCTACAGGCTGCACGAGGATTGACAAGGGTGGGCAGTACCCTAAGCAAGTAGCATGGGTGAGGAGGAGACCTTTGAGGGTATGTTGCAGCCATTAAAGGGCTAGTTTGTTGACTGTGGGGTGAAACTAGGGCTCCAGTAAGTGCCCTAAACAAGTGTGCAGCAAACAATAGTGCAAACTAGTGAAGATAATATCGGCGATATATCACCGAATATTGGAAATATCATTATATTTTCTCGGCGATATTTTGGCTCGCCGATAAAATATCGCGATATTTTCGAGATATTGGTGATATCTCGGCAAAATATCGCGAGACGATATAAAATATCGCCGGACGTGTTTTGTCACGGCTAGAAAAAGGCAAAATCGTTTTTTTTTCTTCATTTTTGTTTCTGAGTGTTGAAGGAAGGGGAAGAATTTTGAGGTGGTTGTCAAGGACTGTTTCAGGATCAAACAACGATTATCACCACCAACTAAGATTTTTTTGTGAATCAAAGATTGAAGAATAGTGAGACAAACTTCATTTCTTCCATTAACAGGTATGTTCTTAAAAACCCCTATGTTAATGATTTTTTCATAGATTTAGGGTTATGCTTGCTTGCCTCTTTGCCTACCAACATTTGCTTCTTTGTTTTTTTCCATTTGCTATTATTTTCATGCCCATGAACCAATGCAAAGGTTTTCTCCATATTTGGACAGCAAGCTTCATTTTTTTTTTCAACTTTCTTATGCACCCTCTTATTGCCATTTTCCATTCACATTGCAAAATCCAAATAATGTAGTAATTTTTTTTAAATGAGGTGGTTATTACTTAATATTTTTTGTGTTGGGGGGTTTAATGCCAATTTTTTGTTTTTTTTTTTGTGCCCTAGGTTTGAATTAGTTCACTACAAATGTCAAATATGCCAAAAGCCTTGGACCCATTTTGGAAGTATGGGGACGCTGTTGGTGGGGCAAATCAGGGATATATATCATGCAAATTGTGTGGGACCAAGATGTCAGGAGGGGTTACATGATTGAAATACCATCTGGCTAGACTCTCTGCACATGATGCAAATGTAATGCCTTGTATGGTTTCTAGTGCAGAGGTTATACAAAAAGCTCGTGAAGCAATTGTTGAACAAGACAGCAAGAAAGCTGCTAGGGAGAGGCCAATGGTCTCAGATAGATAGCTGCTAGTTTTATTTGTTTTGCAACTTTTGCTACATATAAGTTTATAACTCATGATGATGAAATACTTTTAAAGTTTTATATATGTGATGTTATTTTGTTTGAGTCCTTGATTGGACAATTATCAGGGATCAATAGGATATGTGATGTTATTTTGTTTGAGTCCTTGATTGGACAATTATTAGGGATCAAGCAGGATTTGGTATCGCCTTTGAAGTTTGATGTATCATTTCTATTTGACATCATATATATCAGTGCCTTCTTCATATTTATGTGCCAATGTGTTTAGTTCATGTTGTTATTGCTTTATATGTTTATAAATTTGAAAAAAAATTAATATATTATGCATTTTTTATGCTCTCTGATATTTGCCGATATTTTCGTCGATATTGTCGATAAGATATTTTCTGGCCCCTTGTCGATATTTTGTCGATACAAATATTTTCGACACTGGTGCAAACAAATGATAGTATTGTTTTATGAAGGGATGTTGAGTCAAAGGTGTTGACCGGTTTGGATCGTGATCGTAGCAGCCTGTTGATGCCATGTGGATGATCTTCAAAGGAGGTGAAGAGTCTTCCCAGGAGCAGAATTGACAGTGATTTGATTGGGTGCCATTGATTTGATTGGAGGGCAGTGTGTTGGCTACCCAAAGTAGCCCTAGAGCAGCAGACAAGAAGGACGTTGTTGGTGCATGATTGGGTGAAGTTTCCAGCCTTATGAGTAGCTCTTTGATGGATGAAAGAGGCTACTAGAAGGTAGATTGAAGCTTGGGAATTGGCCAACCTAGAGAGTAGATTGATGAACCCATGTACATGCAGCAGAAGTGATATGCAGCAGTGTTAGGTGGCAGCCCTCCTTGAGTCTCGATGTCTAGTGGCCTTGATGGACTAAGGCACTACTAGTGATCAGTATGGCTGCGAAGGACCAGCAGGACAAGATACGACATAGAAGTTGCAGCGAAGCTTTTCATTGTATCTTGTATACCATACTCTGTTGTATTATTCAAATTTGGTTTAATATTATAGAGATTGGTGATTGTACAATTTTGTACAATTTTGTTAAAAAGTGTGTATATTTGTCTATATGTGATTTATTGCTTTATATTTCCGTTGTGCAAAGTAGTTTATGGTTGAGATTCTTGGTTTGGTATCAGCGATTTTAAGACTCTAACCTAGACCTAAGGTCATGGAAATTCAACACACTGCAACAGATTTTGACATTTCGGGTACTTATTTTGAGCAGATTTTGATGTTTCGGGTACCTATTTTGGGCAAGAAAGATACCATTTGTTTATTTTCTAAGTGATACATGCTAGGTCAGGGGCTGGACTGATAGAGCTCTGTAAAGCGACAAAGACGTGGAGATGTAGCAAAGGTTTCAATAAAATATAGACAGTTGCATGTCATTCCTTCACAGCTTTTGTTGCAAATCTTGAATTTCAGCAACTGCAAATAAGTCTACTCTCTTGAAGCCTATCTTGAAGCTTTAATGATAAGATTCAACGAATTACAGTGATGGTCAGAAAGAGAAAGACTAGCGTGTTAGTTAGTTTCATTTTATAAATTTCCAAACTTGAATTTCGAAGTTGAATATAATATAGCATTGCATGAAATCACATAATAATCAAGTAATAACAACATTTTTCCCGGTTTGGGAGTTCCACATGTTTCTTTGCTGGGAAGGAATTTGATTGGCAAATTGTTGATGGATTAATATTTTGATTTTTTTGGTAGTATTTCAAAGTTAAACCTTTTACATATTTCTTTGCAAGATGGAATTTGATTGGCAAGTTTTGGATGGAAATAAATAAATTATTTTATTTCTATTTTCAATATACATTAAATTTTAATACATTATATTATTGGCGCTCACAACTTGATGTTTCTAGTAAATTTGGGCAAAGCTTCTAGCTGTGCCAGGTACTTTCTCCCCTGTGCCCGAAGTACCGGTGTACCAAAAATTGTGCAACATAGCAAAAAACCATAACTCCTTTCATACGACAATTGTTCATATGGAATTTTTTTAGTTAATCAATTTAATTAAAAAAGTAAAAAAGGTACTGGAGATAAATCTCTACTTTTGATTTGCGAATAGTACTAAGAATATTCAATATTCCATGGAGGTTAAATCCCTACCATCAACCAAATAATTATTGATAATTAAATTAAAATTCTAGAAGCCCTATTCCAAAATTGACACACCTATCGGCGTAAACAACCAAGAGAGGAATAACATTAAACGATAAGGTGTGCAACACAAATTGATGGAAACCGAACAACAATTAATTTTCATAATGCACATTGTCTTACCACTCAAATTGTACTTAATGATAAAAGCCCTCATCCACAAGGTACAATTCAAGGGACAACTATTAGGACAATTACCACTGTCACCTCAATACCTATCCTCTTGACTTTAGGCCAACTCTCCTCCAGCTCAATGAGGGTATCCCTAGTAGGATTACTATGACTGAGCAATGAGGCAAAAGATGAAGATGAGAGTGGCCTTAGTAAAACACAGTTTTGGGGATTTGGAGTTTTAAAATACATGATGGAAGGGAGTAGAGGTCAGTGCCAAATCCAACTAGGGCAATGGAGTCAAGGTGAATCAAAAGGCTTATGAGGTTTGTTACCCACCACCAGTGGGTCACCTCTATAGGAGAAATTTTATCCTAGATTTGTCTTCAGTCGGCAGCCACCAGATAGCTCGATGTGCCACCATTCTCTGCCACCTGAGCCAACCATTATGTGCCTTCACCCATCTATTATGATAGTATGTTTGAAGAAGGGCCTTCCAACCTTGAAGCTATGACTTTTCATTATAAAATGGGGTGCTTATGCTTGATTTTATTGGGCACATTTGAACATGGATTAATGGGGGATTCAGTGGAGAGAATGTGCTTGAACTGTACTCTTGTTCCCTTGTCTCAACCTAGGGGTTAATCTTGTATCCTAGTCCCATGGGATCTCCTCTATTGGCTACTAGCTTTATGGGTAGCGCTACATGGGAAACCCTAATTTTGATTGCGTGGTCCCTCTTCCTAACACCATATATTTCTCTCCCCTCCACTGATTACTAGCCCTTTTCACATTTTCCCCATCTAGGTCCACATTTGTCCATTGGGTCCACAAGGTGTTGGCTTCCCCCTCCCCTTGTCCACAGTTTGGGTCGGGCCTGGAACGATGCCAAGGAGGTTGATGCAACTTAAAAGAAAGATAAAAGCATAATTTGGCCACTTCCTAGGGCCCTTATGAGTGCCCCTTGCATCATGAAAGAACCCATGATTGTCCCAGCCCCTGGTGGGTGATGAACTACCCAACCTTAAGGGGGTAATCACTACTTCATCATACGCATCATGCTCTCATCCCCTGGAGCCCTAAGCAATAAAAAGGAGAAAAAGCAATAAAAGGCAAAGGCATCTAAAGATGGGGGGAAAAACAAAGGTCGAGGTAACTCAGGTACCACGATCTATCCCTCCTACATTAATATACCCAAGGTGTGGAATTCCCTCATTCTTGCTTCTCTTGTACCATGACATATGGTTTGGAGCCTTCCCTATTGCCCCACTTTGTTCCATCATCGTTTCACACGACACCTGCCATTGGATGGATGTACCATGGACCTATCACTCCCTTAGAGGTTGAAACCACTTAATAGGGTCTTGTTACCCACCACTCGTGGGCAGTGTATATAGGAGAAAAAATTTCTCCTAGATGGTCCTCAGTCGGTAGTCAGTAGCCCCTTACAACCACCAGATAGCTTGATGTGCCATTATCTCCGCCACCTGAGCCAACCATGTGGGCCCTCGCCCACTTGTTATGATTGTATGTTTGAAGGTGGACCTCCTATTGACCACTACTTGTCAACTACCCATAGCAGTACACCCCCTTTTTTTCGCAAAAGGGATGGCGCTTAATCGACATGTCCGTGCCATTCAACAGTCATCGTCGATCTGATCATGTTATGTTATAAACCCAGTCTGCATGTGTAAATTGTAAATAATCTTAGCAGGTCTAAGTCATGTATGTAAACTGCCTAGGCAAACCTAATTTTCTAGTGATAATCTACGTTCCGGAAGGTTTTTTGTCTCACCGATCCATGATCGGCAGAGTTTTCATTCAGCCTAACCCCAAAGCCGGAATGAATTTTGTCATTGGAATCTTAGGTGAATCCTAGTGTGCTTCGAGTCTATGTAAAAGTAATTTGGAAATAATTCTAACTATTTGGTTAGGTTATTACAAATTGCTTGATCTGCTAGATTATAGTTGTGTCGCAGAACTGGGTGGTCTATGAGGGTCTATGTCAAATGGGTTTTCCCCCTTGAGATGTAAAAGTGTAAAGTCATGATGTAAAGTGTCTTGAGGGTTAGAAAATGTTTTAATCCCCTCATAAGTCCTAAGTCCTAGGTGATTTTTCCAAAGGCTAAGTTCGAGGATCCAACAATAAAAAAAAATAATAAAAAGATATAAATAATAAAATTTAAAAAAAAGATCAAAATAATAATAAAATTAAAAAAATAATTTTTTTTTGAAAAAATAAAATAAAATAATAAAATAATAAGTCAAAGTTTTGAGTAAATAAATGCAAAATTTCAATTTTTTAATAGATTAAAATGCATGTAAAAATTCAACGGATGAGATTAAAAGGGATTTTGATCCTCATCGACGGTCGAGATCATTTTGAAATGGATCACTCGAACTAGCTGTTGGGAATTTTTCCTTTAAATAGGGTGTTAGGGGTCATTTGAGATCAGATTGGATCTTATAGTCTGGTGGTAAAGAAAGTTCTCTTGTAGTCATTTTTTGAGCAATAAAGAAAAACTTTGGAGTTGCAAATCTTGTTGGTGTTACTCTTCTGAAAATGTTGTAAGATGTTTTATTTTTCTGCATAATTTTATTTTCAGCCATTGATAATAGCTTGATGAAGATTGATTTAGGCACAGGGATCTTATCTGATCTTTGGGGTTTGAATGATAGTTTAATTTCTGAAACATAATCGTAGGTATCTCCATTTGATCTGAATTTCACTGTTATTTTCTCCCTCTATGTTAATGGTTGGTTTTAAGCTGTGCAGGAAATCCTTTTCTTTTAGACTACCGAGCGTTCGAGGAAGTTCTTGGCTGAACCAGCCAACTCCCAAATTGCGTTTTCTAAAAGAGCCCAACCAGTTTTAATCCCGAGCTTATCATTTAAAAATTTTCTTATGAATGCATGAAGGATTTTCTGAATTATCTCATATTAAATTAAAATTCTAAAAATATTTCTGTGGATTATTGATAAATCAAGCTGCTTAGAGTTGTTAATCTATAAATATTGTAATTATTTAGCTGATTTAGGGTTTTCATTTTTGTTTTTTGCACATATTATTTTTGGGTGTTTTGTTTTTCGCCATTGCAGGTTGCAGGTACAGATTTTTTTTGAAAATTTTTCAGGGTTTCCATCAGGAAATCTAAAGCAGATTGATTTAAATTTTTTTTACAATTTCTGAAGAAATTCAAGGGTTTTCTGCTGCTACCTGGAGGGTTTCTTTTTTCGCAGAAGGATTTTGAAATTTTGTTTCAGGTGTGCACATTTCAAACCTCCAGGTCTGCATCCTTCAAGCTGCAGCACTACACACCGAAAAACTTCCATTCACGCAGTCTCAAACTCCAGCATTCAGACCTACAAGGAATCGAATTTTTTTTTACACTGCTTCATTTCTGAAATCTCTCCCTCTGTTGCCTTGGCCGTTACTGTTAAAGTGGCCATCAAAACACCCATGCAACTCTCTGCCTGCGTCTTCTTTCCAACCTGCTATCCACGCATCCTTCTTCACTCACCTGCAAACAGGCCCTCCACTGCCTTCACGCACTCAAAATCCCACTCTCATATCCATTTCAGCTCCATGCTCAACAGATCCACGTTCCTCTGCATGAAGCTCTTCCAAACGTTGCCATTGACCTGCTATGTCCATTGCCATCCTGTCGAACTACGTCAAAGCACTCTCCCGCTGCCTTCTTCTTCGCCCATAACTCTCCCTCCATCGATTTGTTGTTCAAGCCATCCCTCTTCACCGTCAAGTTCTACCCACGCAAACTCGCTTCTTAAACCTGCTATCGATTTCCAACTCCCTACGCAACTCTCACGCAGTCATAAAATGCGTCCATACTCAATCCCCATCCGTCCAAGCTTCAACCTGCAAGCACTCATCCTACCCTCGTTTAATTCCGCGGCTCTACGCGATGCCCGTGGCTCCCTCAAAACTCTCCTTCAGCAAACCTGCAAAATCACAAGCATAAACAATATTTTGGTATGTATGCTATGTACCTAGCTTTTAGATAGGCGTATGTATGATTTTTTTTTTTTTTTGGTTTCATTTGATTCTTTTTTTTATTTAGATTTAGTTAAATTTTTAATTTAAGGATATGCATAGTTTTGCTTTCATATATACATTTCTTTAGACTTAGGGTTAGTATTTTTTAGATGTGGTTTTAGAAATTAAATCTTTGTTTTAAGTTTAGTTTAGGACTTTAATTTTAAAATTACATTTTAATAAATAAATAATAAGAAAAAATCAAAAGAATAAAAAAGGTTTTTATGGTTTTGTTTTATTTGAGTTAGTGTTAGTTCATTTAGAATTAGACTTTTTGAGTTTATTTACAACTTAGATTTAGATTTTTTTTTGTTAGGTGCTAAGATTTTTTTTAGTTCCCTGTAGCTTAGGTCTTAGAGCTGATATGTTTAGTTTAGTTTAGTTTTATTTATTTTTTTAAATAAATTAAAAAATTCTAAAAAAAAGGAGTAATTAAAAATTGAAAATTCATTTTTGACGTCTTTCGTGGTATCTATGTTCCATTTCTCTATAGTTAAATGCACTTAAATGTTTTTTTGAAGTTAGCTATGTGAAAGTGGTAACTGGTCAACATTTAAATTTTATGGCCATTTAAAGCATTTGATTTTTTTTTAAGTTTAATCGTTGGAACATTGTTAAAGCATTGTGCGTTTATCGAATATCTGCGTTGCTTGGGTTATTTGATGATAAATGATTGTTTTACAAAGTTCATATTACTACAACATTTAATAAATAATCATTTAATCATTAACTCCATAAGGCACTGGTACATTAATTTCTAAAATCAATCAGGTGTTAAATTGCCTTGCTGTGTCTCCCAAACCAACTGGTCCACAGTTGGTCTTCCTTTGTCCCATAGGGTCCACCCCCCTTAGCCTCGGGAGACGGCTTAAACGGAGAGTTCGAGGATCAGGGTGACAGCCCTCGGTCTAACGTTGTCATGACAATCTGTGCGAAAACACCTCCCAACCCCAAAGGTATGGCTTTTCATTAGTATAGTTGAGTAATGTTCCTTACCTGTCATGAGCACATTGGGCATGGATTGGTGAGGGCATTTGGTGGAAAGAGTGGGCTAGTTTTGTAATCTTGTCTCCATTGCTCGATTTTGTGGTTAGCCTTGTAGCTTAGTTGCGTCGGATCTCCTTTACTGGCCATTAGCTTTAGGGTTGGCATTACACGGGAAATCCCGATTTTGGTTGCGTGGTCTCGCTTCCCAACACCATATACATCACTCCCTTCCACTTATTTTAGCCTCATTCATCTCTTTTCCCATTCGGGTCCACATGGGTCCACTAGGTCCACATAGGGTTAACCTCCCCCTCCCCTTGTCCACACCTTGGGTCGAGCCTAGAACAATGTGTCGGAGCTTGATGCGGCTAAAAAGAAAAAGCATAATTTGGCCACTCTCAATCAGAAATGTACCACAAAATGCAAAAGATGGTCGGGACATACAAATTTAGCAAGTGGGCAAAAGCCAAAAATAAGCTTTACCCTTTATCCATGGCCATCGCCCCATTTCCTATGGGCCCTAAGTGAACCCCCTCCATCATTAAGGAACCCATGATTGTCCCAACCCTTGGTTGGCGATGAACTATCCCACCTTAAGTGGGTATCCACTGCTATATATTACACATCATGCACTCATCCCCTAGAGCCCTGAGCAGTTATGAAGAAAAATCAATCAAAGGCAAAAGGCATATGAAGAAGGGTGGAAATACAAAGGCTGGGGTAACTCATGTACCAGAATTTGCTCCCTCCTACACTCATATGCCTAGGTGTGAGCTTCCCTTATTATAGCTACCCCTGTACCATGACTTGTGGTCTGGACAATTCCCCTAATCCTCACTCTGTTCCATCATTATATCATTTGCCACTTACCACTTGAGAGATGTACCATGGACATGTCACCCCATTTAAAGGTTGAAACCACCTAATAGGGTCCTTGATTAACCCCCTATTCATCTTGGAGACACTTGTACATGCCAAAGCCCACTATGAAAGGGCATGTCACCATGAAGTGCCCCATTGGTTGCATGACTTGTAAGCTCTTTTACTTGATTATTCTAATCATTTGTTGTATTGGAGGGAAAGGGGACGAATTGGACCTTATGTAGGATTGCAGATGGGTCTCCATTTGGGGCTTGGTCTCCCTATACAAGGTCCTAACCCTCTAGAGGGCCACATTGGCACTTGTACGATGAGCGTTGAGAACCATGGGCCTCCACCATAACAGAAAGTACTTTATGGATCCCCAACACCACTCATTGATTGCTCGTGTTCCAACTTTTGGATGAGGATGATGCACTTGGTTCACCATACCCAGTCAGCTCCACACTTGCATCAAACACTTGGTAGATGATCCGGGGTCCAAATGAACACCATAGAGGGCGTATGACACCATCCTAGCCCCTATAGATGGCATACATGCATTTTCGATCCACTTGGAGACCCATGAGGATGTCCTTGTACCCTTCACAGCCACTCGGGGGCACCACAAGGATTTGCTTGGAAATAACGGACCAACCCCTTGTCCACTATGTTTGAGGTCCGTTCTCACATCATGGCACATTATGAACTTCATTAGGCCTCCCCAAAGGCCCAACGACTCACTTTATTGATCATTCAACCCTCCTGAGAGGCTTATTATTATGTTATGGAGCTATTTGGTGGTGGGCTTGTCACCAAAAGTATTGTTATTATGCACATTATTTTATTTTAGGGGCATTATTAGTCCAAATTAAACCATTTGAATCTGTTAAAGGATTGTATAAATAAAAGAGAGACATTTTCTCTGTAATATTCCTAATTAGCCATGACTAATTGGAATATTCGATTTTGTTCAATTTTTGCCTTCTATAGTTATTTGTAAATAAAAAGTGAGGAAGTGGGACATAACTCACTTTTAGAATAAAAAGTCACTTCCTAGTAGCACAACGTTGTGACTTAAAGGGGAGCCAAGGGGGCCAAAGAGGGACACAGAAATGGAGCCCACGTAGACACATGGAGGAACTGCGCAGGAGGGAAGAAACACATGGCAAGAGGGGAATCACGCAGGAGGAGGTAAGCCTTGGGATTGAAAGAGGCAAAGGCTATAAAAGAGAGAGGAGCCCCCTCATTTTGATCATTCCTGTAATGAGCATTTGTGATAGTCATTTCGACTGAGAGCACGCTGGCTGTTTAGCTAGTCTACAGCATTGTTTAGTGCATTGAGTGTCTCCGTTCTGAGATCTCACCCACAGGGGCAGCATGGGGCAGTCTTTGTGTAAAATGGTTACAATAGACACCTAGGACAGAAAGCCTTCCTCAAGGCCCATAAAGAGCCTTCAATCCATAAAGATCCTAAAGATCGTGTCATAGGGGTTCACCTGCCTTACATACAAGGAACCACTGACAAGATTGCCAGGATTCTAAAGAAGCATAATGTTCCCACAACCTTTAGACCTCTTAATACCATCCGTGGCTCCCTTAGGTCTATGAAAGATCCTATCGATCCTAAAGACATGAAGGGCATCTATGTCATTCCCTCTTCCTATGGGACACCATATATTGGTGAGACCGGTCACTCTATCAATCAAAGGATTAACGAGCATTCGGCGGACTTAAGGCATGGAAGGGCCAAGTCCTCGGCCCTTCCAGAGCATGCCGAGAAGACTAAACATCATGTCTGTATTGAAGAGGCTCGCGTCATTGCAAAGGTTGCGCAGTTTCACCATCGGAAGTTTAGAGAGGCCCTGGAGATTGAAAAAATGCCTAAAAATCTTAATAGGGATGACGGATGGAAGATTAGCAGTTGCTGGATCCCAGCCCTGTCTTCCTAGCCGCCTCATTTCTTCTTCTCTTTGGTTTCATGGTTCCTTTATCCTCCCTTTTTCGGTGGGTATTTAATTTTAAGTGTCTCTTTTGACCCCTTTCCTAGAAAGCGGAATTTTCCTTATGTTGGAGTATAGCGTAAGCTTTTTTGTTCTAGCAATAGGAGCCATAAGTTTCTATAGTATTATGTACTACGATTTCTTAACATTATGATAGTAGTGTATAGTTTGATTAGTGGATCCTAGTTAAATAAATAAATAATTAAAATACGAATTAGAGTTTCTTCGTTTTAATAAAGTTCTACATTGTTTTTAAAAATTTTAATAAGGACATTTACCATTTTATTCTAATAAGTAATACTCATCCTAATAAAGTGGTAAATACTAATTAGCTAAATATGATAAAAACAAAAAACAAAAAACAAAAAAATTTACATATGTTATTAAGGAAAATATATATGAATAAGATTTAATAAGATTAAGGAGTAGAAATTAAATAAATATATTGAATTAAGCTCTAGATTTAAAAATAATAATGGGTATATAATAATGAGATTAACCATTAGATTTTTAGTATTTAAATAAATAATATTTATTAATAATATTACTATTTATATAAGCGTAATGGTATAAATAATAATAGCTTAATAATATATTTACATTAATGTGGAAATTAATAATATCATATTATATATTTTATATTATTTATAATATTATTAATTAATAATTTAGTTAAATGGGTAGATAAGAGAAATATTTACCATTTTATTTATATATATTATTCTCATCCTAATATAATGGTAAATATTGATATTAGTAATAATATTAAGAATGATAAAAAAAGTTTTTAGGGTAAGCACATATTAAAGAATAAATAAATAGATTAATAAAATAAAA
>APFE030181169.1:0-14206 GCA_000404065.3 Pinus taeda | reverse complement strand
TGATATTTACCATTCTAATTATTTAAATAATTAATTAATTTTATTAATATTATATAAGGATAATGGAAAATAAATATATTAATATTAGTAATAATCATATTTACAGTAATAAACATATACATAATTATAATAATGAATAAATGGATAAATATAATAATTAAATAAATTTAGGTCCCTCCCCCTGGGGCCTAGTCAAACCTAGCTGTTAGAGGTCTGGTTAACTGTTACCATGTCATGTTAGCTGTTGGAATGGCCTGTTGTCCCTATTTATTGCATCACTCAAATTGGATCTTCAACTTGTCCTGACGATGAACCACATTGGTTGGTTTGAAACGCGTCGACAAATGATTTTTTATGTGATTTTGCCGAAATTATTCTCTAAACAAGCATTTAATCTTCTGAATTTTAATTGTTGGATCATTATTAAAGCATTGTGAGTTTATTGAATAGCTTATATTGGTTGGGATATTTGATCATAAATGATTGTTTTACGTGGTTAATATTTCTGCAACATTTAATAAATAATCATTTAATCATTAACTCCATAAGACACTGATACATTAATCTCTAAAATCAATCAGGTGCTAAATTGCCTTGTTGTGTCTCCCAACCCAACTGGTCCACAGTTGGTCTTCATTTATCCCATAAGGTCTACCCCCCTTAGCCTCGGGAGACGGCTTAAACAGAGAGATCGGGGATCAGGGTGACAGCCCCTGGTCTGAGCATTGTCGCACTACCCAGACAATCTGTGCGACAACATATTTTGGTGCTATTGCCGGGGAAAGAGTTTTTCTGTCCCTAGCGTTTCAATGACATTCATCCTTCTCATTTTTCATCTTTTCATTTGGCCCGACAACGACAACATTTTTTGGTGTCATTGCTGGGGATAGAGTTTTTTTGTCCCTGGCATTTCAACAACATTCATCTTCTCATTTCTCATCATTTCCTTATTATTCTCATATGTTCATTTCAGCCGGCAATGGCAACATTTTTTGGCGTTGCTACCAGGGACAGAGTTTTTTCTGTCCTTGGTTTATTCGACATTCATCATTCTTTCATCTTTCTCATCTCTCATTTGAGCTGGCAGAGTCAACATTTTTTGGCATCATTTGGATCTTTTCATCGCCTTATTTTTCGTCATATCAACAATTACTCTTCGGTTCATTTCTTGTTTGGGTGGCGACTATATTTCTTTTATTTTGCCCAGGCAAGAAGCCTCCCTCATATCTGCTTGTTTGTTGCTTTTTGGATCCTAGAATTAGGTTCATTGCTCAAGTGGCAACTTCACTTCTTTCATCTCTTGATTTTCATGAACAGAGATCTCCTTCTATCATCCATTTGGTCCCTCGTTATTCATCATAGAATATTCGTTTAAACCATGTCATTTTACTGATGATCTCCATGATATTCCAAAAGTGGCCATTTATAGATTACCTTTGTTATCGGGTGGTGATTCAGTGGCTGTTAGAAGGCATTTATGGAGTTTTTATCATATAACGTTCATGTATTGTAGAGTTCCTCAATATAATCATGAAGATGTCAAAATGCGTCTATTTGTCCTTTCTTTAGAGGGTGATGCTTTGAATTGGTTTAATAATTATCCTGAAGACTCTTTCACTTCTTTACAAGACATTTTCAATGCTTTTCAAGATAGATATGGTTATCCAGATAGCTCGCCTCGTGCCCCTAAAGTTGTGCAACATAATGAAAGTAATCTTATAAAAGGTCCAACTATTGATGAAAGATTTCAAGACAATTCTTCATATCAGAATGTGCCATCCACCTATACCATTGCAGATCAAATCCATGATAGTGGAAAAGCAGGGACAAATTGTAAAAACAATGTTGACAATGAAAAGGAAGATCAGAAGCAAATTATACAAGAACTAATGCAACTGGTAAAAAATATGGAGATCAATCAAACTAATTATGCCAATGATGTGAGAACTTTATGCACCCACTTGGAAAAACGTAATAAGGAGATGGAGATCATGAAAATTAAACACTCTGATTACATAACCGACATGCAAAATCAACATGCTAAGGAAATTAAGGCCATGAAAACTAATCATGACACAGAAATTAGTTTTATGCAAAGCAAGTTATCAGGGTTAGAGGAAAATATGACGACCATGCAAGCAAATCATAAGAAAAAGATAAACTCTATGCAGCATAGCTTGATGACCATAAAGGAAAAGGATGATAAAATAATAAAAGATATGGAAGCTAATCAAATATGTCTTCAAAATAAGTTATTGACCATGGAAGAAGACCATGCCAGGGCAATCAGTGCTATAAAGGTTGAACACTCTAGTCAGATAGATGCCATTAAAATACAGGTTCAGAAATTTCAACAATGTCAGAGGATGAAAGAAACCAGAGAATGTCAATAGATTAGGATCCTCCTTATCTGTTGCAACAAGCTCCATCTTATTATGAGGTCCTTTGTTCCATTGAAAAGTGGATAATTGAAGGTGACCTGGATAAAAGGGAAATTAATAATAAGGTTGATGCTCACACGGTTAATCCACCAGTCATAGAAGATCAAGTTATAACTCATGGCACCTGTGAGATTGATCCATCATCCTTGGCAAGGCAGATGCAAAATGAAGAAAGACATGTCACACATATCTTACATACTTCATCTGAGAGCTTTGAAGCAGAAAGTTCCATGTCAACAGTGATTCAGCCTGCCACGAAGAAAAAGCGTAAGAAAAAAAAAACGAGAAAAAGATTTGATGCATCAGACGGCCGCGAGTAGCTTCATTTTCGAATAGGGAAAAGTCCTACCGTATGTAGACTTGGACATGGCACATCCGATAAGTAGCCAACAGATTTACTTGAAAGCAGGGCAAATGCACAGTATACACTATATTGAACACATCTAATGCCATGGGGCACCCTCTGTATTTCTAACCCTACTCCTTGTTTTTTCAACATTTTCATTTATATTTTATGATTAAATTTACTTTTCATGTTACTAGATAGTTAATAAATGAAGAGCTTATATTTTTCATGTGCTTAATGTTATATGATGATTTTTGGGTGGACGTTACTTATTTTTGGTTGTGTGTTGCATGGATGCAGATTCTAGATTCTCACATTCCTACAGTGCACCAACGTGTCCCCAAGTAGAGCCAGATGTTGACCACTACATGTTAACAACCCATAGCAATACACCCCTTTTTTCGCAAAAGGGATAGCACTTGATCGACGTGTCCATGCCATTCAACTGCCATCATCAGCCCGATTATGTTATGTTGTAAACCCAGTCTGCATATGTAAATTGTAAATAATCTAAGTAGATCTGAGTCATGTATGTAAATTGCCTAGGCAAACCTAATTTTCTAGTATTAATCTACGTTCCAGAAGGTTTTTTGTCTCACCGATCCATGATCGGTAGAGTTTTCCTTTAGCCTAACCCCCAAGCCGAAATGGATTTTGTGAATAGAATCCTAGGGGAATCCTAGTGTGCTACGAGTCTATGTAAAAGTACTTTGGAAATAATCCTAATTATTTGGTTAGGTTATTATAAATTACTTGATCTACTAGATTATATCTGTGCGCAGAACTGGGTGGTCCATGAGGGTCTATGTCAAACGAGTTTTCCCCCTTGGGATGTAAAATTGTAAAAGTCATGATGTAAAGTGTCTTGAGGGTTAGAAAATAATTAATCCCCTCATAAGTCCTAAGTCCTAGGTCCTAGGTGATTTTTCCAAAGGCTAAGTTCGAGGGTCCAATAAAAATAATAAAAGATATAAATAATAAAAATTAAAAAATTAAAAAATTAAAAAATAAAATAATAAAATAATAATAAGTCGAAGTTTTGAGGAAATAAATGCAAAATTTTAAGTTTTAATATATTAAAATGCATTTAAAATTTCAACGGATGAGATTAAAAGAGATTTTGATCCTCATCGACCATCGAGATCACTTTGACATGGATCACTCGAACTAGCCGTTGGGAAATTTTCCTTTAAATAGAGTGTCAGGGGTCATTTGAGATCATTCGATTTGAGAGTCGTGTACTAAAAAAAGCTCTCTTGTATTCATTTTTTGTGCAATAAAGAAAGACTTTGGGGTTGAAAACCTTACAGGTGTTACTCTTCTGGAAATGCTGTAAGATGTTTTATTTCTCTGCATAATTTTATTTTCAGCCATTGATGATAGCTTGATGAAAATTGATTTAGGCACAGGTATCTTGTCTGATCTTTGGGGTTTGAATGATAGTTTAATATCTGAAATATAATGGCAGGTATCTCCATTTGATCTGAACTTCACTGTTGTTTTCTCCCTCTATGTTAATGGTTGATTTAAGCTATGCAGGATATCCTTAATTTTAAGTTTACCAGGCGTTAAGGGAAGTTCTCAGCTGAACCAGCCAACTCTCGGATTGAGTTTTCTGAAAAAGCCCAGCCAGTTTTGATCCCGGGCTTAACATCTAAATTTTTTTTTTAATGAATGCATGAAGGGTTTTCTGAAGCATCTCGCATTAAATTTAAAATTCTGAAAATATTTTTGTGGCATATTGACAAATCTGGCTGTTTAGAGCCTCTGAGCTATAATTATTGTAATTATTTAGCTGGTTTTAGGGTTTTTAGTTTTTCTTTTACACATTTTACTTCTGGGTTTTCTATTTTTGCCATTATAGGTTCCAGGTTTGAGGAAAAAAAATTGTTTGAAGCTAGATCTAGACCCTGGAGGGTAAGATCTGGCCTCAGAGTCAGAGCTTGCAAGGGTTTCTGAAGAAATTCGAGGTTTTCCAAGCCATTTGTTTGTTGGGGTTACATTTTTGTAGGAAATTTTTTTGAAATTTTTTTTAAGCAGGCTGCAAAACACTGCAAAATCTCCCGGTATCCATTATTTCTACATATGTTGGACATCTCACTCTCCCCTCATCACATTTCTCTTAACCCACAACCTCTTCATCCATCCTTCCTCCAAATCCACGTGCCTCCATGCCCAAACGCTGCAAATCCGTCCTCCCTGCCATTGCAACCTCATCAACTGTTGCCATTCACTACTCCTTCACCCTTCACTGCCCACGCATTTGTCCAAAAACCCTCACGTTTTTTTTTCCTCACCCAATTCCTGTCTATGAATCATGCCTACGTAGAAAGAAACCCTCTTCATCACTTCCCTTTTCCTCCATTGTTCATCCAAACGCTGGCCATTCCGCTCCATTCTGCAGTAGCATTCTCACTCTCGGCCTCTCAGACCTTCCATGCTATCCCCGCAGCCATCTATGTACAACTACCTCTCCACACTGCCAGAAATCCACGATTTTTTTTTGTCTGCTGCCATCATACCTACAACTCCTTACGCTGCTGCCCACCTCTCCTTTCCGCCATCAAAACATTGCTCCACATCATCTGGTAAACCTGCAAAGCATAAGCGTAGAGTCTCATTTCGATACCTTTTTATTATTATTATTTATTTTTGTTTTTATTAGCACATGATTTACGTTAGGATTACTATATTTGTATTTTCATTTGAAATCTGATGGGTCATGATATTTTTATTTCAATTTAGTGTAGGTCCCTCTTTTATTTGGTTTGGTTATATAAAAAGTTAAAATATAAAATAAAAAAATCGATTTTCATTTTGTTTAGATTAGTTGTTAGTTTCAAGTTTAATTTTGTTTTATTTTTTTTTAATAAATTCAAAAATCTCATATAAAATCAAAAATGGTTTAAAAAATAAAAAAGTCTCTTTTCATTTTTTTTAGAATCTTAGTTTAGAATAGATTTAGCTTTATTCTAATTTTAAAAAAAATAAAAAAATAAAAGTTCTTTTAGGATTTAGTTTAGTTAGGTTTTGCTTAGAATAATTTTGTTTAACTTTTATTTATTTCATTCATAAAAAAAAATTCAAAAAATAAAAATAAAAATATAAAATAAAAAAAAAAAAAAAAGAAGTTAAAAAGGGTTAGTCTATAGGATTTATTTAGATTTAAATTTTTATTTATTTAGACTTTATTTTTGTTTTATTTTATTTTTAGAATTTTAAAAAAATCAAAAAATTAATCAAAAAAAAAAATCTCATAAAAAATATAAAAAGCATATAAAAAAAAAATAATTAAGAATTAAAAAATTTCTGAAAAAAAGACTAATTAAAAATTGGAAATTCTTTTTAAAGTCTTTTTTTTGTTGTGGTATGGTTAAATGTGCTTAAAATGTTTATACCTGGAGATTAACTATTTGAAATCTGATTAGCATTTAAAATTTGCATGGTGATTTAAAGCATTTAATCTTTTGAATTTTAATTGTTGGATCATTATTAAAGCATTGTGAGTTTATTGAATAGTTTATATTGCTTGGGATATTTGATGATAAATGATTGTTTTACGTGGTTCATATTCCTGCAACATTTAATAAATAATCATTTAATCATTAACTCCATAAGGCACTGGTACATTAATCTCTAAAATCAATTAGGTGCTAAATTGCCTTGCATTGTCTCCCAACCCAACTGGGCCACAGTTTGTCTTCGTTTATCCCATAGGGTCTACCCCCCTTAGCCTCGGGAGATGGCTTAAATGGAGAGATCAAGGATCAGAGTGACAACCCCCCAGTCTGAGCGTTGTCGCGCTGCCCAGACAATCTGTGCGACATTAGCTGGTTAAATCTGCAATCAAACAGGTCAACGCTTGGTTGCCCAGCAATGCAGCTAGCCTAGGAGAGGCTACCCAATCAAAAACCACAGTAAGATCTCCTCTACGCTAGTCAATGCAATCAAATGCAGCCCTGCTTCTCCACAGTCAACCCTAGGTCAACGCTGCCCTAAAAATAGACCTGCGTCCTTCCTTCTTCCCATGTGTGAGTGCCTTGTTGCTCCTACGAATACCCAAATAGACTAGGAGAGACAGGAATGAGATGGTGAGATGACTTCCATAATGCCTCAAGGTTTCCTCCTTTTATATGCCACATTGAAGATAAACTGGGGTGAGAAACTCTGTTTTACTTGCTGGTCGACCTAGACAAATTGTCAAGAAATACAAATAAATTCATATCCCCATGAATACATGATGGAATCAGATGATCGTTAGATCAATCCTACACCTCTCGATAAGAGGAATCCAAGAAAAATATCAACTACCATAAATGAAGTGGCCCACATGGAGTTTGGCCCTAGTTGCCCACTTTAACACTCCCTCTCAATTAGGGAGATCTCCATCAGCGAATCCATTTGTCTGTCGGTACTATCTCTGCCATCAAATGCATCGCCTTGCACTGCTTTGCTGAACTACGAAGAAGAAGAAATGATCGGGAATGTATCATACCATCCTCTACTGACCCGAAGTCAGTCCCAGATAAAAGAGTGTCTAATAGCACTCTTACTAACCCGAAGTCAGTCCCAATGAAGAGAGCATGTCATACCACTCTTACTGACCCGACGTCAGTTCCAAAAGAGAGTGAGTTATATCATTCTTACTAACCTAAAGTCAGTTTCAATCTATGAAACCGGATTCGCTCAAACTACCTGACGTGTCCGAATCCCACGAATCGGACACGATTCATTGGAGATTTGAATCCCAAAATGGGACACGTCGTGTCCTAACGAGACACGATCGAATCCTGTTAGGACACAACGTGTCCCGATTTTGGGATTCAAATCCCAATGGTTTGGAGCTTTTACCAATTTTTTGAGTTCATTCACGTGTGGGGTTTTTCCTATGACAAATGGGGGTATTCATATCTGAGGCATAACTATCCCATGGATTTCTTTTCCAAAGTGTTGCTAAAGGTCTGAAGCTTTTACCAATTTTTTGAGTACATTCTTGTGTGGGTTGTTGCAAAGAGTTTTTACCAACTCAGTTTGCATTCTTTAGGTGTGGTTTTAATGGCTACTATAACTGCATTGAGATAATAGTGACATTTCCATTTAGAGAATTCTTAAATTTCAAGGTGTGGAATTGATGGTGACTATTACTACCTATTGAGATAATGGTCACAATTGTTATTTAGAGAATATGTAAATTTCACCTTCAGATTTGGTGATTGTTACTACATATTGATATAATGGTGACAATTGTTGTTTATTGAAATACAGTTGCACAATACAGGTTTTAAATCGTAGAATCTAGACGACTTTGCACACTGGGGAACATTTGTTAATAAATCTTTATTAATCCGGTATCTTTGGATCATCAGCTTGGAAATTTTGTGATAAATTACCATGTTTTATCCATCTCACATTTTATGCTAGTTACATTAGAGAGACCCATTTATATGTTATTTGAAAATGAATGTGTACCTAAACTCTATGCCTCTTGTACATGAGAAAATGTTTTGGAACATGTTTGGTCAATAAGTTCACAAATATATGCATTTTCAATTCTGTGTTGATTTCAACAATAGTATTTAGGCAAATTTAGTAAAGATAATCTTCAGAAAAAATGATGTCATCATGGAAATTTAGTAAAGATAATCTTCAGAGAAAATGACGTCATGATGGAATTTGGAATTTTGAAGATGGTTAACTACAATATAATTCTAAGAGAAAATATAGTAAATCTCAGTATCATTATCTATTTGTTTGACAACGATTTTAACCGAATGTAAAAAGATATGTAGGATGTCAAATTAAACATAAATTTGGTAAGAAGGCATAAAGGATGGCAAATAAAAAATAATTTTGTATCATTAATGAGCATTTATGTAAGAAATATCTAATTTTTAATATATATATATACTATATATATATATTAAATAAAATAATATATAACGAATCCTACGTGTCCTGTTCCAAGGGGTCAACGTGTCTGAATCCGACTCTCGAATCCCCGTATCCTACGAATCCCAAATCCTCGTGTCAGGTGACTTAGGTTTCAATTGATCCTAGATCAATGTCATCCTAGCATAGGGAGTACGGTAGCTACACGATGTGTCCATCGATACTACTATGGTCCTTATCCTCATCTCCCTACTCATTGGCCAGATGAGAGGTACTTCCCATGAGTCCTAGACTGCATGGGTAGGATGTCTCGGCAGGAAAAGGATGAACCACTCATCCTACCTACATGTCACCACGTGGTATCACAACAGAAGGCTGAATCATTCACCCTACACATAGCACACCACTAGGGGAGGGTGAGTCACCCTATGGTCGCTCGTCACTCCAAGAAGTACCCCAAGCCCCCCGGAGCTCCCAGAGCTCAATGTATGCATCATACAGGACCCTCATAAGAGGGTCTCTCCGCGACTCCCATTCGTTCTCGGAAATTCAAGAATTTGACCTTTCCCAAGGGCTTCGTCAGAATGTAGGCGACCTACTCATTACTGCCAATATGATGGAGCCTTATTGCTCCTCATTGTACCATATCCCAGATAAAGCGATACTTGATATCGATGTGCTTGGAGTGATCATGAAATACGGGATTCTCAGATAAACGAATCCCACTCTGGTTGTCGCAGAGGATCACAGTAGTATCCAGCATATGACCAAACAGCTCACTAAAGAGCTTCCGTAACCAGACAGCTTCACAAAAGGCCATACTCGTAGGAATGTACTTGGCCTCAGCAGTGCTCAAAGCCACCGACTTCTGCTTCCTGCTCATCTAGGAAATCGAAGCAAAACCCAAAGAGAAACAGCACCCGGAAGTGCTCTTTCGATCCACCACACTGCCTGCATATCTGCAGTTTCACAATCTGAATTAGCTCATACTTAGGCATGCATGGCTTAATCTTTGAGACAAGCATATGACTATTGACAGGATCAACCAGGTAGCACCCTCCCACTTCAAAGGGCATTCTGGGTGCTCTCTCACCAAGAGCCACCCTGAACACCCATCAAGTCAAAGAGATCAAAATATCATGTAAAACTTTTATGCCTTGCACCTTTTGCATCCCAAGAAGGGCATCGGAATAACCATACAGCATCACATCTCCGGCAGTGTATACTAGACCATGAGTGATTGTGCCCAAAGATATCTCAGGAGATTCTTGGCACCAATCCAATGTGAGTGATGAGGCTTAAGCATATATTGGCTCAACTTGTTGACTGCAAAACACTACCGCATAACTTCTTAAAGTTAAGCTCCATCAGGGTAGTCATGGGCTTGCAGTCTACCATACCAAATCTCTCCAATATCTTCACCACGTATTTTCCTTGAGATAGGAAAATTTCTCCTAGCTTTTGCTAGACCTCCAGCCCTAGGAAATAGTGCATCAGTCCTAGGCCCTTCATCTCAAATTGGGAAGCCAACTCCCCCTTACATTTGTGAATGAGAGGGTATGCACCTGTCAAAAAGAGGTCGTCAACATACAGCACCAATAAGAGAGGCTTATCATCTTCAACCTTAAAGTAAAGGTTTGGATCGGCTTCACTCCCAGTGAATACCAGCTTCATCAAATCGCTATCGATCCTCTTATACCAAGCTCGGGGTGCTTGCTTCAGCCCATAGAGAGCCTTCTTCAACCTGCATACGTGAGATTCTCGATTATGAATCTCAAACCCCTCGAGTTTGTTCCACATAGACTTCCTCTTTAATCGAACCATACAAGAACGCGGTCTTGACATCCATCTGATGTAGGTTCCATCCTTGCAAAGCAGCAAGGGCTATAATCGAGTGGATGGTGGTGTATCAGGCAACAGGTGCAAATATCTCATCATAATCTACACCTTCTTTTTGAGAGAAACCTCGAGCAACAAAGCGAGCCTTATACTTTTCAACACTCCCATCAACTCCATGCTTGATTTTGTAAAGCCACTTCGATGTGACAATTGTTTTGTCCTGGGAACTGGGTACCACATCCCAAACATCATTCTTCATGATGGACTTGTATTCTTCATTCATAGCATCCTTCCATACTTGATGCTTCACGGCTTCTTCGAACAATGAAGGTTCATTTTGAATGATGTTGCTCATAATGGTCAAGTATCCCTAATCCTTGGTCGACTTCTTACTTTCACAGAAAGTCCCTCTGGGTGCAATATGTCTCTCAGCATCTTCAAGAGTCCCTCTAAGCCATGCGGGCCTCTTCCTAGAAGAGGAAGGCTCTTGCGGAGGGGGATCAATATGATCCATAGGTTCTTCCATATCGGGCATCGTCTCATTGTCCTTCTCATCCAACTTCCTGGTGTTAGCTTCTTTATCTTTCTTAAGAATAGGAAGATTGTCAACCTTGCTAAGACCCATATCTTCGTCAAAGGTGACACCTTGACTTATTTTGACTTCCCTTTGACCAGCCATATAGATTCTATAGCCCTTAGAAGTTTCGCTATAGCCCACAAAGATTCCCTTCTTACTAGATGCACCCAATTTTCTTATTTTCTCTTTCGGCACATGAAAATATAAGGGACTTCCAAAAATTATAAAATGAGAGACATCAGGTTTCTTACTAGTGAACATTTCTTGAAATTCAATGCTTGATGAGGACATCGGTTTTGAACATATACGGCAGTATTCGCAACTTCGGCCCATAGAAACTTTGGAAGCCTTTGATCATGGAGCATGGAATGAATAGCTTCCAAAACCGTACGGTTATTCCTTTCAGCCACACCATTCTGCTCAAGAGTGTATGGTGTTGTGGTCTCCCTCTTAATCCCAGGTTCTTTGCAAAAGTCATGGAACTCATTGGATTCATACTCGATCTCTTTATCAATCCTTATTATCTTGATTCTCTTCTCAGTTTGATTCTCGATCAAGGCTTTGAAGTGATGGAACCGGGAGAACTCTTCATCCTTCTTTTTCAAGAAGTATATCCAAGTCTTGTGAGAATAATCATATGTAAAAGTGATATAATATAGATATCCTCCCAAAGAGTTCACAGGGATCATACTAAATATGTCGGAGTGAACCAACTACAAAATGTTGGAGGTCTTACTATGGCTTGAGGGGAATGGTCCCCTTTTGAGCTTTCCTTCGGCACATCCCAGACATACACCTTCATGCTCTACTTTCAACTCGGGCATCCCTGTCACCATCTGTCTTGCATCGGGTAGAGCCTTATAATGAAGGTGGGCAAACCTCTGATACCATAGTTTAGACTGTACAGGTGTGTCGCAAGAAATGACTCCCAACGGACTTCCTCCAACTTGATATAAAGAGTCAACCCAGAACCCAAGAGTGAAAGCATCTTTAAAATTCTTTTTCCACACACGTACCTTGCCATCGATGAAGGCCACCTTGTAGCCTTTGTCTTCCATTGTCGAAATGGACACTAGGTTCTTCTTGAGATCAAGTACATATAGGACTTCTTGCAAATGAATTGTGTTACCCTGATTTAATTGAAGAATAACATTCCCTACACCCTTTACGAGATAGGTGGAATTGTCTCCACTCTATCAGATTAGAGAGAGCTTCCTTGTAGCTAGTGAAGTGCCTTCAGGCACAGCTATCAATAAGCCAATTGCCCAACGAGTCCAGAGTAGAGGTAGTGGAGAGGGGCGATATAAGATAATACTCATCTTGCTTATTGTTAACAAAATATGATTCATACCTGGAGTTCCTCGCTTTCTTGGAGGATTGACCACTTCCTCGATTTCCCGCATTCCTCTTTCCTTTGCCATTGAACCTGCCATTTCTTTGATTGTGGTTGGAGTTGCCGCTGGAGTGATTTTGATCATCATCATGTGATGTGTCCTTTCTATATGGACACTCCCTCGCATAGTGGCCAAATTTATTGCAAAGGAAGCATCTTCCCTTCCTTCCACTCTTTGATCTTGGCTTTCCTTTGAAATGACCTTTAGACCCAGAATTATTTCTCCTTTTGGCATGAGAGGTGAAAGCAGTGGAGTTTCCTTTGCTTGAAGGCATTTCTTGTTTCACCATCCTTGTCTCTTCTTGAATGCATCTCAACATCAATTCTTCAAATCCAGGAATTCGATCATTGTTGAGAAGAGTGGTTCTAAATATATACCATTCGGATGGGAGCCATCCAAGGGTAGTGATAGTTAGTTCCCTGTCAAGAATGACTTCTCAAATCGATGGAAGATCATTCTTGATCCCAGTGATCCTTAAGAAGTAGGATTGAATATCTTCGTCCTTTCCCTTCTTAATATCCTTCAACTTATTTTTGAGGAACAAAACTTAATTTGCATCACTAACTTTAAACAAGCTTACCAGTCTATCGTAGATCTCCTTGGAGGTTGTCAACTCGAAAATGTAGGCCACCAAACACTTGTCAATTGAGTCTCAGATGATCTTCTTCGCTTTGACTTCACCCTTAGTGTACTTGTTCTTTGTAGCAGTTGGTGCATTTCATGGAGGCTCTGAAATTCTGCCCCTCACATAGTCCAACACTTCTTGCTCTTCCAATGTCAGATCAACAGACATCTTTCGTTCGTGATAGTCAGACTTCTCGCGAAGCTTGTCTTCTGCCAGGAAGTGTAATGAGGAACCCATGAAGCCTTTTTTATTTTTCCAACTGTCTTTGTGATTTCTCTTGCTCTTGTTTGGGCTTTGCCTTCACCTCAGCTCTGATACCATGTTAAATTATGGTATGTTCTATGCTTAAGAGCAATTTACTTCAAATCTTCTTATTAGCCCAATATCAATTTCCAGTATTGCAATCACACCAACATGATAGTAAAATGCAGATAGAACATAAATGTAAACAACAGAAGACAAGCCAAGACAAGAGACACAAGATGTGGCACCAGCCAAGGACAAACCCCAATGCGGGGAAACCCTTTGATCAATTCTTCTATATTCTTCAATAACTCAACAGAGAGAGAGAGATAGTACAGTTTCACAAATCTGTGATTTTACAACAACAGCAATAGAACCCTAACCAACAAAGTCAAGGCTGGTCAAACAGTGCTCAAATGACCTCAAGTCAACCTTGGTCAACTCGGCTACCAAAAACAATAATAAGCAGCCCAAAACAGACCAAGAAAGATGGTCAAACAGTAGTCAACGCATCTGCAACTCTGTGGTCAACCCTAACCAGACAACGCTGGTCAAATAGGTCAACACTTGGTTGCCCAGCAATGCGGCTAGCCTAGGAGAGGCTACCCAACCCAAAACTACAGTCAGGTCTCCTCTATGTTGGTCAATGCAGTGAAATGCAGCCCTGCTTCTCCACAATCAATCCTAGGTCAACGCTGCCCTAAAAACAGGCCTACCTCCTTCCTTCTTCCCACGTGTGAGTGCCTTGCTACTCCTACGCATACCCAAATAGACTAGGAGAGAGAGGAATGAGATGGTGAGATGAGTTCCATAATCATAGTTGCAGGAATCACCCCCCCCCCCCCCCCCCCA
>APFE030181166.1:6042-42858 GCA_000404065.3 Pinus taeda | reverse complement strand
ATTTATTATAAAAATAAATTATATACATATATAATAAAATTGCTACTAATTTCATATTACAAATAATTATTCTTATTATCTCACCTATATTTTATCTTTTAAGGAAATGATATATAAAATGTTGAAAATATATTCCCATTCTTTTAGGCAATCTGAGAAGCCTGGTTTCCTTGCTGCAATATTAAAATATGAAACACGTGTTTCACGTTAACTGCAAGTATGGGTGAAAATAATGAATTTAAATCAATAAAGTATTAAAATTAGTGTTAATGATAATCATGGATTATTATTATATTTAAGGAATAAAAAATTTTGTATATTTATTAATGAAATAAAATATATAATTAGATATTTAAATATTATATTTAAAATTTAAATATGTATTTAAAATAATAATAATTTTTACTTATATTGTTGAATGTTTTGGATCATTGTGGTAATGTGGTTGGAGTTCACCCAGGTTGACTGAAGTGAGAGTGGAGAACTATCAAACAGATGGTGGAAGTCTCCAATCGATTGCAATGTTATTATATGTAGTAATGAAGATATTGTATGTATTGTGTTATAAATTGTTGGATAGGTTATATATTATACGTATATAGTTAAGCAAAGATAGTTTGAGAAATAGTAAGTGTTAGAATATAGTTATAATTAATATATATATAGTATAAGTTAGTATTGAGGTAGATTCAAAGTTTTTGAAAGGTCTGGTTAGATAACATTATTGACTATCTTAATGATAAGACAATCAAAGGGTATGGTGTTGAAGAGACATTAAGCAGTAGACCAACAATTTTTGGCAGTGGTTCAGTAGAATTGTTATGGAGGAAATATTGGTGAGTACATCCATTTGATAATCAATATTAAATATTTAAAATAATAAAAAAATTTAGAAGAAAAAAAAGGTCGTGTTAGAAAGCTAGAAGAGAAACCTAACCTCTTACAAGATATCACAACTTCCTCTTTTGGTTGACCTCAACACCATCAATGACACTTATACTTATAACAACTACAAAGGTGACCCTCAAAAAATAGCTTCAAAGCTAGATAGGTATCTCATCTCTGAAAATATCATGTATGGGGACACTGTCATGGAAGCTTCCATCCTCTCTAGCCATGGCTCAGATTATTGGCTCATCAAATTAGACATCGAAATCAAATCCTGCCCCGACAATAGGCCTTTTTGCCTAGAACGTTTCTACTTCCAACATCCCGACTTACAATCTGTCATCAAGGATTGGTAGGACGAACAAGTCAACTTGGAAGGATCGGTCATGTTCTGCCTACAAAGGAAACTAAAGCACATTAAATATTAAATCAAAACCTGGAATAAGGAAAAATTCAGGAACATCACTTTGGACAAACACAACTTGGAAGCCCTAATGGAGTACATCCAACAAGAAGTCCTTCACCAAGGAAGATCAAAGGACCTCATAAAGGAGGAAGCACATACTCTCACTACTTGAATAAAGAAGGAAACAAGAAGAAACACTTTGGCAACAAAAATCTAGATTTAGATGGTTGAAGGAAGAAGGGCAAAATATTGTTTTCTTCCACAATTTGATGCTTTAGCATCGACACCTTAATCATATTTATTTCTTTAAAAACCAGACAGATGTCAAGGTTTAGGATGATGAGGACATGGCTAATGCATTGGTTCAATACTATAAAGAGTTATTATTTGACCCCGAGTCGAACTACTCAGAGGATATACACAAAATAGTTCAACATATTTTGCCTCTAGTTACCAAAGAGTAGAACAAGGCTCTCTCGAGGTAAAGTTATAAAAGGATTTACTTATGCTATATCAAATTGATTTTTCAAACAATGCCTGAAAGATTTCCCCTGACAATTACGAACTTGACTAGTCAAGCTTTCAATCTCCAATTAAACAATCTTATCTACCAAGAAATGGTTGATTGATTCACATTCTAACCTCCCCAAAGTACACCTCCTTAGTTCCTATCATCCTCTCTTTTGAAGGGTATCCTAAATTTATACCTTATTGTTTACCAATTATCACATAACAATTATGATCTTCATGGGAATCCTAACCTTGTAAATTAAGTACTCCCACCACATATTATTTGCATACCCTTTAGAAGTGATCACTTTATACCCTAATTTTGTTAACATCCCAAGGCCGAACATTTTGTCAAGACAATCTGTCATCCTCATCTTCACATAATATTGCATGACTCCTTACCAATTCTCCGCATGCTCATTCCATATTTCACCATTTCTCCCTTAAGCCCAAGTAGATTAGCCCTCTTCGGACCTTGCTACCATTGGAAGTTGTGTCGTGGTTAATAACCTATGTGATAGCAACATAACTAGAATAACAGTAATGTAAGATTAAGCTTTTAAGGAGACTTCATGAATTTCACTTCTCACCCATGAGAGAATTCTCGTTTTCACATTACCTCTACCTTAGGAGAATTTTGAGATCTAAAATCGGTCTCTTAAGGAAAAAATAAAATAAGAAGTTATGAAAAAAATACCTTTTGTGTGTTTTTTATTTATCTCCTTATAAGTTCTTAATTGTCATAGATTCTACATCCAACAAATACCCACTCTGCATAATTATGACTAAAACCCACACCGCGAAAAATTAAAAATATATGAATAAATGTATTCTTGAAAGAAGCATGTTTTCCTTTATATATTTTCATTTTTCTCAATGTGGGTCCACTTAAAAGTAAGAAAATTGGGTACTTGTTGCATGCAAATTGAGTACTCATTGGCTTTGGATTCTAATTCTACATCCAACAAGTACTTACACTTCACATTTGAGTATACATACAAGGAGATAAGCTAAAAATATTATTAAAAAACTAGCTATGTTTTTTTCCCTCCAAAAATATTTACCCATGGGGATGACATCATCATATTGAATTCAATTTTTTATTTTATAGTCAATTTTGATAGTACATTTTTTGTTTTGAGGCAAATTTTTTACCTCAAAAATACACTAATGTGTGAATTCCCCATGCTAACCAATTACTAATTAGAGGAAAATCCTAACCACTACCTTTCAAATGACTAAAACGTTATTTATTCATTTATAAGGCTTCTTTATTCACTCTACTAGTGTAAGAGGATTGAAATGTTTATGCATGAATACCCTTTTCCAAAAAATATCTTAATAAATTAGTCTCCATAGACTCCTAACTACCACAACTTTTGCAAAACGATGAATTTTTTTTAATCCCTAGTCCCTTCTTCCTTTGGCCTTATAATGAGTTCCCGTTTAACTAATGAAATACCCTCTTTGTCAATTCAAAGGAATTTAAATCACTTTTTCCTAATCTTCTCCATGCCTCCACTAGAATATGGAAAGACCGTGATTATACACAAAGATAGCTTCTAATACAAGCTTAGCTCATTATACCACCTAAGTACGACCATTTATTGCACCACAGTTTTACTTTTTCCATCAATCGTTTCTACTATTCACTCCCAATCTCTTTTACCATAATCATTTGGTTTCAACAAAAAAATTAGATATGTAATTCTTGCATTCAACTATATATTTACGAAAGGGAAATCTCATTGTTGAATTTGCCTTATGAGTTCTTCTTATAAAGCATTATGAGACAAGGTAGACTTAAGAAAATTTGTTTCCATTCCCATGGTTGTACTACATATAGTCAAGATATCCTTATAGATTAAAGCATATTTAATATAACCATCACTAAACAATGGTATATCATCAACAAATAAGAGATGAGTTGGATACAAATAATTTTCCACCTCAACCCCTTTGATATTCCTTATTACCTTAGCTTCTTTTATTTCCCTAAAAGAAAAAGCATGGGAGATAATGGATAACCCTATCGAATCCCTCTTTCAAGCTTGAAAAGATTTGAAACTAAACCTTTGAAACTATACCATTAATAAGCATTGGAAATGAAATAAAAGTAACAACTTTCAATTTAGTTCACAACTAAAAGGTTATACCTAATGTGATGCCATTAATCTCTCGTATATCCAATTTACCCGGTCATATGCTTTTTATATGTCCAATTTAACCACTACAACAGGAATTTTCTTTATTTTTATTGAATGTAAAGCCTCTTTTGCTACACCCACCATATTCTAGAGTCACCTCCCATTTAAAAACCCAAATTATTCATAAGAAATAGAATGAGGAAAAAAAACTATTTTTGTTTAACAATGATCTCGGTTATGGTTGTGTAGAGGAAGTTACATAAAGAGATTATTCGAAAATCATCAAAGGACTCAAGATCATCCTTTTTTTGGAATCAAATCTATCAAGGTCAAATTTATATTCACAGGGTTATTCTAAGCCACCTTTGCCTCTTCCACGACCTTAAGAAACACCTCCTTAACTAAATCATAAAACATTAAAAAGAATTCCATATTCTGCCTATAAGGAACAAGTCTCGTGCTCCGTTAGAAAGAGGATAATATCTTTTTTTATTCTTCCTTAAATTCTCCTTCCAACATTTGTTCATTCGTTTCTTCATTTTCAAAATTAAGGAAGACGTAGTAATCTTTATGATTTTTGCTAAGTTTCCCTTTGGGGATCCTTGAATAAATCTTGAAATGATTAACCTGTAAAGTGTTTATCTCATGAAAATTTCCAGCTTTTGTACCATCCTCTTCAAGCATATCCTATATAGCATTGATGTTCTTCCTAATTTCTGGAAAAATTAAAATTCACATCACCCACTTTCAACCAAATTGACATGCTCTTCAATCTCCATTAGGCATCTTGAGGCAACAAAATATCTCTTATCCTTGATTTACCTTCCTCATTATAGTCACCATCAATTGCTTTTTCATAAAACTTGTCTATTTGTCTCTCTATCCGGATTAGATATTGATCCTACTGTCTAAATTAAGCCCACTTTGAAATTGTTGCATTTACCTTCCTAAAACTATTTGTGAATTGAAAGAAAATTGTGCTTCTCAATTTTTGAATATAACTTTTCCATTCTCCCTTTGATCAATGTTTGGAATACTACATCCTTCAACCAAGAGTGGTTGAACTTAAAAAGGTCTTGGGGATTTCCTTTCCTTTCTTCCAATTTGAGGTAGAATAGGGTAGTAATCAGAGTCACCACCAATTTCTATCCATGACATGATTATGCCCCCCTCTTCCATTATCCTTTCTATAACCAAAAATATGTCAAACCTCATAACTAGTATATCATCACCTTTAATCTATTACTCCTCCTTGTAGGAATAATTTTATAGGATCCACATACAAGGCTTTCCTTTTCAAATTTGTGCAAAAAAATAACGTCCCTGAGAATTAGCCTTTAATACTTCATAAAATTGTATGGCCTATAAAGAGTATCAAAACTATATTTTGTTCTCACATGGCCCATTAACATTAGCGGATTTCCCCTACTTAAAATAAAAATAGAGATAAGTAATTGAAATGAGCTCTTCCTCCACCCCATGGTCAACCCCTAAAACGAGTAACTAAATTCAATGTAATAAATCGTAATCCTTCAGTGACTTTTGTAACATATTTTCTACTTTCCTACTCTCCCCATAGGTTTTTGAAGCTTATTTTCTACTTTCCTACTCTCCCCAAGCAATAGAATATCAAGATAATGAAGTTGAAGTAACTTTTATAACATATTTTCTACTTTCATACTATCCCCATAGGTTTTTGAAGCTTATTTTCTACTTTCCTACTCTCCCGTTAGGTTTTTGAAGCAATAGAATATCAAGATAATGAAGTTGAACAAACATACAAAAAGTAGCTTTTTAAGTCATTATATAAACTATAATAAAAATATTATTAGAGAGAAGTAATATGGGCAAACATTACTAGGTTAATGACTTGTTCTAACTGCTCCATAATAGTTTTTTTGTTTTCCACTTTGAATCTCCCTTAGAGCTTTGTCCTTTACATGACTCACATAGGATTCACTCCTAGGATTTGAGGGATCCTTTGCTCCCTACATATGGAATAAGGTCATTGTTACTTTAGCTTTCGTACAATGTCTACTATTTTGATATCTTATATATATATATAGATATAAACTTGAGAAAAATCCACTTTCTCAAAATCATTAGTTAATTAAAGGGAATCTCTCAATAAAATTTCCAACTTCAATCCACCATTTCTAAAATGCCTCTCATATACACCTTCATCATATACACCTTCCCCACCATTTCTAAAATACCTCTCATATACACCTTCATCATATACACCTTCCCCATAACTAAACATTTAATTAAAGAAAAGATTATAGAATTTTGCAAAGAAAAGAAACACCAACTTGCCCTAATGAAAATGCATTTCCAATAGCCATGGAGATGTCTCCTCCTTATTTGCTTCTTGTCCTTTTGAAACCTTATTTAGAACATGAGTCAAATCTTCTTCACGACCTCTTATACCAAACTCACTTCCATAAAATGTTTCCAGAACATCGGATTCGGATGGAAGAATATTGTTAATTGTGTTCTAACACCAATAGGATGAAGTCATCACAGCTACGTTGTTCTCCAGTAACGTTGGTAAAGTCGAATAAACATTATTGCGCCTAGCATGTCACATTATTACACTTTTACATTTTGACTTTTTAGGCGTAACCTATGATAAATAAAGTCTTATCCCTACACCCACTGCTCAAATTAACGCGTATACCACGGCTTTTCTTTCGCGCCGCCCCGCTCAAATTTTTGCGTATATCACGGGCTCTCTTTCACGGTCGCCAAATTTACGTAACCGTAAATAGATAAAATTCACGGCCGCGATTTACTAACCTTAAATAGATAAAATTCACGTACGAAGGTTGACTAAGACTATTTTCTGATGATTGCATACGTTCTTCGACTACCTTTTATATGATAGGACGAAAGACGTACAACGACTCCTATTTATACAATTATTTCATTTGTATTATACAGGTGTATTAAAATTTGTATAGAGTTATTTTAAGCAAGGATCTAAAATAAATTGAGAGATCAAATTTTTTAAAATTTTATAAAACTTTATTTATTTAGATTAAATATTAGAATATTACTCTTATCAATTTTTAGATAGATTGAAGTAACTAAAAATTATAAAATAACTAAAAATTATGAATAATTATATAATAATAATAAATATAATTAAATATTAGCAATGTGAGTAGCAAGATTACATCATAGTTTTATTTGAAAATTTTTAAGTTAAAGATAGTGTCAACTATATACTTGTAAGAGCTTATGTATATCTTTACAAAATATTCTAGTATTTCTTGACAATAAATTTTTTACAATATAACCTAGAATTTTAGCAACTTTGAAAAACATAATAATTAACATAAAGTATGATGACTAGCCACTTCTTCCAAAGCCCCATTCAATGGGGAAGAGTTATGCTTTCCTATTTGTATGTGTTTACCAACTTAGTATAGGGTTTCTTCTTTCTTTAGCTCCCCTCAAATTGGATTGGTTGATAATGTCTAGTTAGATGCCCCAAAGAAACCTCACTTACTTAGGTTTAGAACCATGCTTTTGAGTATATTACATTATGCTTCAAGGACAACTATTTGTGGCTTTTGTTGAACAAGAGTCCCCATGATTGAGAAGTCACATGGTATTCATTCTCATGGACTTTAGAGGTGACCATGGAAATGAAATTCCTACGGCACTCCTCATGGTTTCCAAGAAGATGTCTAATTTCTTAAAGCTTTCTATAAACCATTAGAATTACACATAAACCAATATCCTTGGTCAGTACCAAATTCCCAATCCTACCCAATTTTCAATCCCCTTGTCACGCAATCAAATGCAAAATTAAAATTTGCAATGCATCAATGTCAAACCAATAGAGGATACTTTCTAGAATTCATTGGTGTAAACTGTTTCATTGAAGCCCAAACTTAAAATAGTCAAAAAATTCAAGAATTCCCTTGCACTAAAGTGTCTCAAAGGAAAGGATCTCCTATAGAGCTACTGGAAGTAGAAATTCAAAAGACAAACGCAACCCCACCAAATAGACACAAAAACTTACAAAATGGTGTCACAAAGCTAGATTATGGGATGAATATCAATGGCATGTGTCATGTGATGAATTAATGTCATGATTCGTGAATTTGTACTCATGAGTAAGGATTAAGGAACTAATTGTTGGCTAGTGATGTCATTAAAAAAAAAAAAAAAAACCCACTATTAAAGTTGGTGAATTTGTAAATTAGTATGCTTGATGGTTGTTCTCCTATAAAAACATGGTAACATGTGATTTTGGTGAAATTTTCAGCCTTTTGTTTAATTTGAGCTATCACTAATGATAATATGTTATCAGTGGGGATGGTGTTGGATAACATATGACGTATGATTGAATTTGAATATCCCACCACAATCAATGATTGGATATAAGAATCGTATTTTGTTCCTAGGGTTTGCAAGAGGGTGTAAGTTTTTGCTTTAATATTAAAAGAGATGTCAAAACCCCAGGCAAAAGTTTTTTTAATTGTTCCTTCGAGGTTGATGATGACCCCTCACACCTACCACCTTAGTTAAGTGTGCATACATACATGCATGTGTGTGTGTGTGATGATGATGATTAACATCCACTAAGACCAAAATGGTATATCGAACCTTTAGGTAAGAGATTACTCGGAATTATTTAGAATTTTATTTCTATGCTCAAAATACATTAAGAGAAGCATTCCAAGATCACCATAGTCTTGTTGACTTAAAAGGTCAAAAATGTTGGTAGTGTGATAAATATTTCGAAAATTAGATCGAATTTGAGTATAAGTTAGACAATCTAAGAGAGTGTTTTTCATCTTCAATCCTCTTAGTGTTGCAAAGGTGACACACTCTTTCATCCTAAGGTGTTTCAGGAATCGGCCAACATCTAGTTTCATTATGAAGTTCATGAGAATTTGTTCTATTTTAGAAATGTCTTTTTTCTTCTTTACACTAGTCAAGACAGAGAGATATTTTTTAATTTCAAGGTTGGGGTTGAACACCTCCTTATAATATCTTAGTTTCCTTTTTCTCTCTTAACTCTTTATCACCCTGCAATTTCTCCTTAGATTTTGATGTAATAATATTTTTACTATTATCCTTATTTTGCAAATGATCTCCTCCTTTATGTTGAAATAGTATACCCAAGATTGGGCATCCTTATGTCATCCTTGATCGAGCCAAAAGTGGTGGTTTTGGCTGGAGTTAGAAGCCATTTTAGGAAACCTCTTGTCTTCCATGTTGTTTAACTTCTTCTTATATATAAGATAGATAGCCATAGGCATGATTGCAATGGGAGAAAGGCTTGCTTCAATTAGGAGGATATGATAGGGGGTATTTCCTTTAATCTTGTGACTGTAGGTTATAACTCGCTTTTGTATTTTTTCTATCTTCCTCTACGACTCTCTACAAACAATGCAACCCCAAACCTCACAAACATATAAAATAATAGGAGCAATGAGAGTCTCAAAAAGTATTTTTTTCTAATCCCATATCCAATGATCTATTGACTTAGAGTTGTTTTCAAGCCCGTAATAAGTTTGCCATCCTCCATCTATCCTTTTCTCAATGCTATAATTCCACTTGTGCTTGTGATGGATATTGATTCTAAGATATTTGTAAGGAGGAACTTCCTCCAAGTTGTTGATGTCAGGTATGAAAGTATCATATGTGAGCTGCTTGGATTTAAATATCATGACTTTAGTTTTGTTAGTGTTAATAGTCATACCCATCTTGGAATAGAAATATTAGAGGATTCTTAATTGCTTTCCAAGATCGAAAAGACTCCTCCTGAAAAGAATAATATTGTTAGCATAAAAGAGAAGAGTTATGATTATACCAATGAGTGTGGTGCCAACATAACTTACATCTTCCAAACACTCTTCTATCTTATCAATGTATATGCCAAAAAGGGTAGTGAATAAGAGACACCCTTGCTTGAATGTGTTGTTAATTTCTTCTAATAATCCCTCAATGGTCCTAAACATGAAAATAAAATTCACATACAACCTTGTAACAACAACCCTCAACTTAAGAGGAATCATTATCTCTTACAACCTCTTCCAACAGTTTGTATTGGGAATGGTGTCAAAAGTTTTTCTAAATTCAATGAAACAACAGAAGAGATCATTTTTATCATTGTGGCATAACTATGCAATGATGCTAAGAATAAAAAGGTGGTCCGCAATGGAATGATATATGATAAACCCAGCTTTGCCTTTAGCTCTTTTACCATGGCTTTATAACCATAGGATAATCTTCTTTTCTAAAATAATTTCATGCATCTTGGCTAAAATGTGGCTAACCATAGTGGTCATGTAATTAAAGGGATGCTTTTATCCCCACTTTTAAAGATATGTATAATGAAGCTTTGTGTCCAAGGCTCAAGGAAGCTTGTTTCACTACCGAATTGAAGAGTTTGTGTATGTGAGGGATGAGGATAGTAATTGGGAGAAATTTGTGTTAATTAAAAATATGCAACAAATAATGGGAGAAAGGTTACACCAAAAAAAGTTTCTATTGTAGCAAGATTCAAACTTAATGTTTCTTTCCTAACACCCTTCAAAAAACAGGGGAGAAAAAGAGTAAATCTTTCTACTACTTTCTATATTAATTTCCTAAATACATTAATAAATTCTAACAAATTAATCACATATAATAACACAAAATTACATCATAAACTATGGATAAGGTGCTCAAGGGTTAGTTGACACCCCTAAAACATTCATTTATGCCCCGTGAACAATCCATTCTCTTATTAGATTTTTTACCCATTGTAAGATGGAGTGAAGGGTTTGGGACCTTCCTAAGACTCCAACAAAGGATTTAGATGACTTAGGTTGAACTTGCTTTTATGGTTCTACCTCTATTTCCTCTTCGTATGATAAATCAACTTCTCCTTCCTATGATTCTTTTGCACCCTCATTTTCCTCCTCTAACTCTTCTAAGTCTTCCTATTTCCCTCTTCTTCATCTTCTTATTCATCTATTACATTGGATTTTGGAATATACTCATAATTTAATAATCATTGATGACTCTACCCATCAAGATTGATTTGCATGGCTTCAAGAAGTCCCTTCCCCAGATAAACCTCCACACATACTCTTGTGCAAGAATACATATTCCCTTTTGGTTCTACGTGATCAATAAAGTAACCCAATTTATTCCCAATTGCTCTTAGTTAACATTGATCCCAAAATATTAATGGAAGATGGGGAAATTTTAACCCAAAAAAGGATTGAAGTGATCTCTTGTTCAATTTTGAAATATAATGTCCACAGAGATAGGTACATTCCTTTAGAACCCACTAAGTAAGGCCTAGATCTAAACATTAAATCGTGCACTTCCTTACTTAAGAAAAGAAAGATGAAATGCCCTTGGCCTAATGCAAAGGCAGATACCTGACCATTGATTTTTGGTGCCCAATGTATTGTTACCCAATGTATATGTCCATAGCTTTTGGACAAGGTCACAAGCTTGTAAACTATCCAACCAAAGCCCTCTCAAACAAAGTAAGGGCTTTTCTTATTGCCCCTAAGGACAAGAGATCCACATGGGGAATATCATCCAACTTTTTCACAAAACGAAGCTATGAAAGTTAAGGGTGATTGTTTGGAGTTACAACCTAAACAATCACATTAAATGTGTAAATATCCTTGTTGTTATCTTCCATAATTGATCCTCATGGGTGAACCTCAACTCATAAAAATACCCAACACCAACACCAAGTCGACGACCAACTCTAGCAAACTTGCAAATGCAAAGAAAAATTCAAAAACAAACAACAAATCTATAAACTCCAATTCAAATCGATCTAACATGATGAATTCTAATGCAAAGAAAATTCCAAAAACCAACAAAAAAATCTATAAACTCCAATTCAAATAGATCTAACATGATAAATTCTACAAATAAATATGACATCAACAACTAAAATTCCCCTTGGCCACTAAAAACAATGCCCAATCTCCAACTCAAAAAACAAATATATGAAAAATTAAATAAGACAACCATTTTTCCCATAACCATTTAAATAACATCAATCTAACAAACATATTAAATTGCAAAATAAGAACTTAAGGTTAACACAGTAGTGAATCTACCTTCGGATACAACCTTAAAAAAGAGCAAATTGTTTCATGAATATTGCGTTCATTAAGTTAATTTTATATGTATATGATTTTTTATTATTAAAAAATGGCATTTTTTATTGAGGTTAAAAATTTGTTGGAAAGTTACTTTTTCGTTAGTGATTTTTTTTCAAAAATTATGATCATAAAAGTGTTTGAATTGTTTTTTTATGGTGGATTTAATATCATCAAAAATTTCTTAAATATCTAAAATCCTAAAATTTAACAACTGTAATCTAAATTTCTCAAAATTTCTATTAAATTTTAACAAAAATCATACCAAAATTTACCCTTCTTCCAAAAAAATTTATAACCGCCGTAAACTACTTTAAACAAAAATTCCCTCAATTTACCCTTCTTTCCAAAAAAATTTATAACCGCCGTAAACTACTTTAAACAAAAATTCCCTCAAATATGTGTTACAGCTGGTGCACTAAATTAAAATCAAGTCATTAATTGTTGAAAGAGACCACGTTTAAAACGTGAAAAATCGGAACACAGACCTCGCAATTTCGCAAAGCTCGGCGGAGCCGCGGATGGTGCAAGAAATCGTGCACCACGACTTCCTTGTACTTTGTTTTCCCACAATTATTGGAAAGATTTCCTTGTACTTTGCTTTTCCACGATTATTGGAAACATGTGGCAATCTGTTTTTCCCGGATAAGTTTTCATAAAGTGTTGCAACGATTTTATTTTTAATTACCATAAAGCGTTGCCAATTCATTATCATTATACCTTTGAGACCTGTGTCTTCATAAACTTTTTAGTTTCATGATTTCACATTATTTTGATCACCAATTAAACTTCCACGACAAAGGTTTTATTATTTTAATTAATTATCAATAATTAATAAATAGATATAGAAATTTGATTTTCACATAATATTATGGAATTTTTTTAAGATTAGAAAATCCAAATTTTTATCAAAGATATTATGTCATTTTCAACTTTCAATTAAATATTAAAAATTATTAAAAATTTAAAATATAATAATAAAAAAATGGGAATATGTTTTTTTGGATAATCGATGGTATTAGCCCATAATATTGTAACAAAACATGCTTTTTTGGGCAATGTGAGATGTATCAAGACACAAGTGTTTTGATGTCTATCATGGATTGATACCTATCTACCTTTATCAATTATCTCATTTATATGGTTACCTTAATATATAGGTTGTTTTTAATTATGTATAAATTTTAATGTTGTAATAAATATCGTTGTTGTTGATTTAGTTTGTTTCTTTATGGAAGAGGTTTAAGCAATGTGAGGTGTATGAAGACACAAGTGTTTTGATGTATGATATCTATCTACCTTTGTCAACTATTTGATTTATACAACTACTTAATATTTGATTTATACAACTACTTAATATATACCTTGTTTTTAATTGTGTATAAATTTTAATGTTGTAATAAATATTGTTGTTGTTGATTTAGTTTGTTTCTTTTGGAAGAGATTTATTAATTTATTTATTTTTTCACCACGATTATAAGTAAAATTGGCTTGTGGATATTATTTAGTTTGAAGTCACTCTTTAATTTTGGAGCAAGGATTAAAATTAAAAAACAGTCTTACTTAAAATTAAAATCTTAAAGAGATAAGTTAATAACTCAATACCTAAAAGCATTTATTACAACAAGAATTCTCTCACTTCTAATAAAATATTTTCTTTTTCTCTATTATATAATATGTATAAATATAAATTTTTGAATTTGGATTAATTGAAACGTGTAGGCTCACAGGAAGAGCATGGATTAAAATTAAAAATTAGTCTTACTTAAAATTAAAATTTTAATCCCGGATGCGGGTGTTTGATAGCGTCTTAAATGTGAAGGGACAGGGGTGTGGCAAGGCAAATCGACACCTGCCCACCCAGTATAGAAGGTTCAAGAAAGGTATGACGGTTGGCTCTTGGCATCTGCGCAGAGCAAGGCTCATCTGCTCTTATTCCAGCAGCTCTGGTTCACACATTATGGCAACAGCTCTAGTTCTTCCCTTCGCACGCTTTGGCCTGCATCAGAAGGCGGCGTTCTTCAATGCCATAGTTATGGAAGGAGCATCTCGAGGCGCGCAGGAGGAGGATAAGGCAAGGTTCAATCTCGAGTATGCGGTGAATCTGTATTCGCTGTTTCATTCGATTCATTCTCTCGCCTCTGGCCTCATATCTGATCTCTGGCTGCTTGATGTTAACTCTGTCATTCGTGAGGCCTCTCAGGACTTGCTGGGGAAGGATAATCCGGTGCTTGGCTCTGTTCTCTTGGCGGAGGCGCTTCAATTTGTCCTCTGGTTCCTTTCCAGGGTCTCGAGCTGATGTTTCGAAGTCTTTGTTTCGCTAATTCACTTGCTTTACTCTCCGATCTATGGCCTCATTTATGACCTCAGGTTGTTTGCTACTAGCTCTATCATTCCTGAGGCCTCTCGGGACTTGCTAGGAAGGGATAATTTGGCGCTTGGCTCTGTTCTTTTGGTGGAGCGGCTTCAGTTATTCCTCTGGCTCCTTTCCTGGGCCCTGGGCCTCTGATGCGAAGTTTCTCTGATCTGTTGGCAAAGCTATAGCCACCTCCCGGTCCACGCTGTTGCTCTGCTTACTTGGTATCCCATTGTTGCTCTCTCCCTAATGCCTCGCTTGCACCATAGAATGAGGAGCCGAAGAGGCTATCCCTAGCGCGTGCCTTCCAATCCGTCCTCTGATTTGCCTTCCCTTTCCAGTGAGTTGTTTGCTGGCCACTACCCCAGCAAACACAGTGGGAGAGGGCGACTCCAATCCTCTAGCTACCACCCTTGGCCTCCTCCCATGTCTGGCACTGCAATTTTCACCTTTAACAACTCCCTAAATCGCCCAAGGATAACAACTCATATCTCAGTGGTTTTCCATGAGGCTAAACAAACAGAGGACTCTGGATCTCGTCCAGGAGGTTTGGGGGCAGTCTATGTTCCTTCCTCAACCCTCCAGCTGGGAATTGGAAATGCGTCTCGGTAGGCTCTGAATGCACAGGTTCACAGCGCTCGGGATGTGGTGATGGCGCCGGTTGACCCTGGTCCCTCCGACCAACATGCAGCTCAAGCAAGGGATTTGCCTGATTTTGGTTGGTGTCGCATTGAGGAAGAGCCTCCAGATGACTAGCTTGCTCACCTCTGCTTCGTCCACGTGCAGTGCAGCCCCTACAACAGGGCAAGTTTTTAGTGCAAACAATTTTGTGGTTTTCTGGTGTATTTTTGCATTTTTGTTTATTCTGCATTATCAAGAGAATCTTAACTCGGTCCCCTGTGTGGGTCCTGAAAATTGGCTCAAGAATGAGCACACTGCCTACAATCAGTCTTCTCATATGCTTCTCTTAACAGTTCTGCCTCTCTTTAGAGCAGAGTTTTGACTTCAGTCATGTAATTGTACCCCTTTACTTTGCTAATAGATTAATCTTATTTAGCGGAAAAATTAAAAAAAATAAAATAAAAAATAAATAAAATAAAATAAAAAAAATAATAATAAATAATAATAATAATAATAATAAATAATAAATAAAATAAAATACAAATACAAATAAATAAATAAATAAATAAATTTTTAAAGAGATAAGTTAATAACCCAATACCTAAAAGCATTTATTACAACAAGAATTCTCTCACTTTAATAAATTATTTTCTTTTTCTCTATTATGTAATATTTATAAATATAAATTTTTGAATTTGGATTAACTGAAACATGTAGGCTCATAGCTAAGTGTTGTAATGATACTATGATACCAAGTGTAATGCCTCAATTTCTTGTTTTTTTCTTTTTTCTTTTTTTAATACCGGTAAATACATCTATACATATAATTGTGAAATCTACAAATTTAATAATTAAGCACATCGTCACTATTAAATTCTACAATAATGTACAAAATAATAATGTATGAAATATAATGAAGAATGGTCAAATGTTTTACTAAATAATTCATAAAAACAAATTGCAAGAGTTGTCATTCACTAAATAGAAGGTAGAATCCTCAAATCATGTTATCGTGATCCTTGTTCCTTGCTCGTTGTGGCTTCAACGATCAATCTTCCGCAACTCCCACCATGCTTGACCAAAATCGATGACCCATTCGGTTATCCACAAGGCTATCGATGCCAAGATACTCTTCTTCTCTTTGGCCCCTCAAGTTGTAATGGATTTGTAGGCAGGAGGAGAGAATTACTCTAGCAGATAGGAACTTGGACCATTGCCTTGATCTCCTCAGATCAACTTTCTATCCACCACACTATCAACAATGCTCAAGATCACTAATTTATAACAAATCATAGGTTCTCACTAGAAAATTTAGAGTGTCAATACGACACCCATCCAGCACTAGGGAACTCAAGGATGCCCCTTCATATGAATGTATTCCTTTTATAGTCTTTTTGGTGAGGATTAGATGTGACACTTGTTTTCACACACAAAATAACTAATTATTAATTTCCATAAATTTGATTATTCACTCAGCCACATGTCATGTCCACGTTTTAGCTCTCGTGTAATTTCCTATTATTTTATTGACATTGAAGATTTTCTCTCACCCAAGAGCCACATGTTCCTACTTTTACTCCTGGAGGTTCCCTTATGCTCTTTTATTCTTCCTTAAATTTTGCTATTTGTTTTAATTGACTCCTTTTTTACCTACCAAGAGTCTTAATTAGTTGTAGTTACTTCCTTTAAGTTCTCATCTTCAACTTAAGTTATGTTTTTTGGATTTTCTCAATTAGGTGAGGTTCTCTTGATTTTAATTTCCTAAAATTACTTATTTAAGTAATTCGAATCTTGCACATATCTATTTACATTTTACTCCACTTAAGTCCATATCAAATTAACTTTACATTATTCCACCTTTTAAACATGATACCTTGTAAACAAATTTTGTATCTATTCTTCAATTAGCTCTACCTTACATTAAACCGATTTTAGGTATTAGTTTATTAAGATTAGTTGGGTCAATTAGTTCAGTTATTATATTTTCACATTTAGTTGAGTTTTCTTGTTTTCACTTATTAAACTTAAGATTAACTTAATATTCAATAACATATCAATCCTTAAGTGCTTATGAATTAGCCAAATCGTAGATTTCCTTATCTTCCATATGGTGTTAAGGATGCCAACCCTTGTGCCCTTTAAGAATCTCCCATTCCAATTTTGTCATGGGTTTCCCTTCAAACACTTGTGATCTTAGCATGGGAAATAAATACTAGCGGAATGGAAACTCAATAATCTCCTCGTCGCCCTTGTTGATAGTTTTGTGGTGCTTGAGGATTAGGTCTCTGCTTGATGTGCACCTCTCAGTAGTACCTCGTGAGTGACCATATCCATGGTCCAACCCACACAACATTGTGCAACTCCTACGACATCATGCAACTCCAAGGATAAGTACCCTTGTACTTCATCTTGAGCCACAACTGGAGTGCTAGTAGGTATGATCAAGGATGTTGATCATACCCCTCCAAATATGTATAGTATCCTTCTCTTACAACCTCACTACCATATGTGGGTCATTCGGTCAGCTATCATCAGAGCTTGCAAAAATTGTGCTTCTCAAGTTTTGATCATAAATTTTCCATTCTCCCTTTATCAAGGCCTAGAATACTTCATCCTCTAACCAAGAGGGGTTGAACTTAAAAGGGCTTAGGGTTATCCTTTCCTTTCTGCCAATTTGAAGTAGAAGAGGGAAGTAACCAGAGTTGCCACATATTTCATCCATGATATGATTTTTACCATCATTTCCATTATGCTTTCTATTATCAAAAATATGTCCAACCTCATAGCTATTATACCATCACCTAATCTATTATTCCTCTTAATAGGAACAATTTAATAGGATCCACATTTACAAGGCCCGTCTCTGCAAATTTGTGCAAAAAAATAATTTCCTTGAGAGTCATCATTTTATACTTCATAGAATCCATGGCCAATAAAGAGTCTCAAAACTATATTTTTCTCTCACATGGCTTATTAATGTTATTAATGACATAGGATTTCCCCCAAACTTAAAAGAAAAATAAAGGTAAGTAGTTAGAATGAGCTTTTCCTCCACCCCATGGTCAACCCTAGAATGACCAACTAGATTCAATTAAATAAAAATTTTGTCCTTCGGTAAATTTTGTAATATTTTTTCTACTTCCCTACCCTTTCTCGAAGTTTTTTAAAGCAATAGAATATAAAGATAATGAAATTAAAGTTAAACAAACATATGAAAATTAATTTTTTAAATCACTATCTAAACTATAAATATTATTAAAGAGAAGTAACCTAGAAAAACATTACTAAGGATATGGCTTGCTCTAAATGCTCCATAATAATTTTTTTGTTTTTTTTTTTTTTATGAATCTCCCTTAAAAAATTATTCTTGCCTGAGTTATATACCCTTTCCAATTTCTTTTTAGGGCTTGAGGAATCTTTACTCCCTACATATGGGATAAGTCCCTTATTACTTTAGTCTCTTGGTAAACAAAAACAAACTATTTTGATCTAAAGAATGTATGGAATAAAGTCGTTATTACTTTAATCTCTTCATAAACAATAACCATCTATTTTGATTTAAAAGTAGAAATTAAAAATCCACATTCTTAAGAAGAAGAGAAGAAAAGAAGTGGAATAAAATACCTAAATTATAAAAGGGTTGTTTTTGGGAGATAATGACAAAAGTACTTAGAAAAAAATACTACTTTCTCTCAATAAGATTTCGAGCTCTAATTCATCATTTTTAGAGTGCCTCTCACATATAACCTCACCTTTAGCCAAACATTTGAAGAAGGGAAGAAGAATTCCCTCAAAGCCAATGGTTAATCAAAGGGAAGATTTAAAAGGTATTGAATTTTGCAAAGGGTTTGAGAAGAAAAAAGAAAGACCAACTTTTCCTTAGAAGCAACTCCAATCTGATGAACATGTATTTCCAATAGCAATGGAGATGTCTCCTCCTTATTTGCTTAGTGTGCTTCTTTTCAAACCTTATCTAGAACATAGGTCAAATCTTCGTTGACTCGCTTCGTTACCAAAATCACTTTCATAAAATGTTTCTAGAACATTGGATTCGATTGGATGAATATTGATCACGTGGTGTAGATGTTCTAACAACCAAAATGATGAAGTTATGTAACTCGTTGTCAAATAATGTTTATAAAGTCAAATAAACATCATATATGTTGACATTATTAGGCGTTACCTATGCCAAGTAAGCACGGCTCAAACTAGCGCGTATATCCCGGGCTCTCTTTAACGGCTGCCCAATTTACGTAACCGTAAATCAGGGATGAATTGCCTGCCGTGATTGGTTAAAAACATTTCCCACATGTCAACATTGGTGTTAAAATAATTAAAATGAATACAAACATTATAGAAATCATTAATTTTGACCCAGGGTGCTTTAAATTTGAAAATCAGATACAAAGGTTGACTAATGTTGTTTTTGATAAATACATCCAAATACATTATCAGGTCTCTAAAATTTTATATAATATATAAAAAAGATATGCATGGTAATTTATATAATATAAATATATATATATATATATATATATATGCGCTCTCAGGTCTCTTAAATTTTATATAATATAAAAATATATGCATGGTTTATATAATATAAACAGATATGCATGAGCGCATTTTCTCACGTGCTTCGACGCCTTTTTACGCTAGCAGCGGTGTAATGAGTTTACAGGAAAATAATATAATATTAATACAATTTTAAAAAAATAAAAAAAATTCGATTAGAAATATTTGGAAACTTAAATTAGTAGTATAGATTTATTTTAAATACTGAGTCGAGGGATGTAATTCTTTTATTTGTAATTATTTAATTTTTTTATTTACGAATATTTTTTTTTAGATTTTTTCTTCAAATTATTTTGGCAGAGATGAGTAAAATTTCAATTTTGATGATAGATAGACAAAGTTACATATCATACTAGGTTGTAGAATAAGTCTCTAAACTTAATAATTATTAAATTTTAGAAATGCGTAAAAAAATTTGATGATATTAAATCAATTTCCACCATAAAAAACAATACAAACACTCTCAAAATTAAATTTATTAAAAATAATTCCACACATTTCAAACAAAATTAAATCGATGAACTACACTGGTTGGTTCGAAACGTGTCGACAAATAAATTTCTTATGTCATTTACGCTGAAAAAATCTCTCAAAAATTAAATTCTCATTAACAACTACTTTATACCATATTAAAGCAGTACAACTTTTTCATCAATATTATATTGTAAAATATATTTTTTCCAATTCAATAAAGTACAAAATTTTATTGATTCATTGTGTCCTCAATTAAGTGATCCCTACTCGATTTATTGAATTTATCATACTAAGCATACGTGCATTAAAAAAAAATTACGCTAATTTTAAATTGAATTTCTAATACCAAACATACCTGCATTTACACATTTTATTTTAGAAGTCTAAAATTCTTTTCTTTTTGTTGAGAGGTGTTTTGTTGGTTTGTTTTCCTTTAAACATTTTAGTTTATTTTATTTTTTAGTTAATATTTTCATTAAAGTTTTTTTAGTTATTATTTTTTTAAAATGAAAATATTTTTATTTTTAGTTATTATTTTTTTTTTATGAAAAATACTGTGAATATATTTATTTTTGAAATTTTTTGTGGAGTTTTTGTTTTAAAATAATAATATATATAAAATGATTTTTTTTGTTTCCGAGTTCTAATTTTTTTTAATGAATATTAATTTTTACATTTTATTTTTGAAAAATTTTTGTTGGGAAATTTTTGTTTTACATAACATTTTATATATATATAATTTTAAAATGTTAAATTAAAAATAATTGTTTTTATTGTACTAGCTTTGCTAATGGGTAGTTAAGGATAATGGTTGGATTATTTTGGCTTTGTAATGTTGTTTTTCTTAGTCAAAATGTGATAGTGTTTTATGCAAGTGAATGTTTGAGTAAAAGCCGGATATTTTGGATGTATCCATGATGTATATTTTTTTTTGATAAATTTTAGAAAATTAATTTTCTCACGTGGAATTAATATTCTTGTAAGACTTTAATATAATGTGATTTAATCTCTAGCAGTATAAGGTTAAACAAGGTTTTACATAATATTATATGTTTGTACAATACCAATTACATGAAATTTTACTCTATAATATTCTAAATTAAGTACAAGAAGATAATTTGTTGATTCAAAATGAATTATTGTATAAAGTCTTGTCATCTATCTTATTATTTTATGAGTAGAAAATTGGAGCTACTAAGACCAGTTTAGGGTAGGTCCTATTTTGGGGGCTTGGGGTTTTGAAACTTCAAAAGTTATTTAAAGCATCAAACAACTAATTTTGGATGCAAAACTTTACAGCCACGATTCCTAGCTTTTTTATGGTGTTCCACACATAAAGATCACTTCAGCTAGAGTTAGAATGTGGAATTTATGCCTTCCACAAATTGATCCATGATGTTAATTTCCATGGTATGAAATGGATCCGATGTCAAACTCCCATTCCTCTCACATGTGGATCTAGTCATATCTAGATTTTCAAGAAAAAATTATAGAATCCAAAACCATAACCTAATTAGAAGTTGATTAGTTATTAAGTTATGTAAAAATCTCAGCCCCAATCCTAAACAACTATTCATACAAATTGAATACTAAACCCTTAAGAAAAGGAAAATAATAATTTGTAGTTTATCAAACTTACTATTCTAAAATTTAACAAAGCAAATTAGTGAAGAATAATCATGTTAGTGTCTTATTAGTCTGTGCCTCGCCAGGGACTATAACAATCCCCTAGCATCAAAGTGCATTGAATTTCCAATATTTTAGTGAAGCTTTTGCAATTTTAACCAAAGTTTCGAGAAAAAGCTTAATATTCTTATTTTCTAATAAATTCAAAAATAATTTTCTAATTTTCTAGAAAAGATATTTCTAATTTTAGATTAGCTAAGCCAATTTTAATGAGACATGAATCCCCTAATAAAAAATATTTTATTTTGAGTTTTTATTAGTACCTCACAAATAATTTAAAAATCAAAACACTAACACTATTATGTTATTGCTCTACCTAATAATACTCTCATATGTAATTTTCGTAAATGACCAAGACTAAATGAAAATGAATCTCCAATTAATATTGAACTGTGCACCGTGTTGAGACTTTCACCATAAAACTATTCTCCATATTTGAGGCATTTGTCCCTGTGTATGTTAAATTTGGTTCATGCAATGGCCACAAACATTTCGATGATCGGAAATGCCATGTAACTACTACTTACATTATGGAAACTATGATTTCTACGGATAATTGTATACTATCATACTAATTTGTTAGTTCGAGCGGCATCTGGATCTAAATATCACTCTGTCAATTCCTTAAATGGATGTAAAAACCAATAAGCATTGAAATGATTTGTCATCTACATTTCATAAGGTTGTCCTCATTCAGTGATTTTTTTCCTTTGAGATAATTATGTAATAATACTTTATTTCTTTATATAGTATAGAAAAATTATAATACACGATCTATATGTACTAAACATACTTCTAATACTAAAATATTGTTTGCTCCATACAAAAACCGGATGGGAAATGTGAGTTTGGCATCCAACCAAATTAGCTTTATCCCATTAACAATTATAAGGTGAAGCAACAATAATGTTAGTATGGGATGCAATAGAATAATAACAAAAAACAATTGAAATATATGATAATCCAGAATTTATAAGTAGTTCGCCATTATCATTTAAATCAATTATAATGATAAATCATTTGTTTGCAAAATTATTTTGAAGCATGCTAGAAATAAAATCAGCTGGTGGGTAGGAGAAAGAAATACATGTGCTAAAAGGCAAGTAGTTTTTAGACCTAAACATTCCACAGTTGATCATTGTAAACTTTGAGGCACATCATTGAAAAAGTTTGGGAGAAAAATGAAGAAGCATTTTGTTGCTTTATTGATTTCAAAAAAGAGTATGACATGGTTTCTTGGGATAGACTTTGGCACATAATGGAGGAACTTGGGATTCCTAGACATTTCAAAGCGGTTGTGCATAGTTTGTATGAAAAGGTGAAAGTCAAAATTAGAACTTCAACACACATTTATGAAAGTTTTAAAAGCGATATCGGGGTCAATCAAGGTTTCTCATTGTCTCCTACCCTGCTTGGTTTATATATCGACAAGCTTGAGTAGTGGCTAAATTCGCAAGGGGGTGATGGTATCCATTTAAGAAATTTTGTTATAAGGTTTATTTTGTATGCATATGACCTTATTCTGATTACTAAATTTGCTCTTGGTTTGCAATAGCACTTACTATCCCTCGAGCATTTTTGTAGAAGAGTGGGAATGCAAGTCAATATTAGCAAAACGAAAGTAGTGGTTTTCTCTAAAAAAAGAAAACATAACCGACATAAGTTCTACTTTGAAGGTAACATTCTGGAAGAAGTTGTGGATTATAAATACCTTGGAATTGACTTCAACAGAAATCTAAGATGGGATGGTTGTAGAAAGAAAATAACTTTGGGGGGTTGGAAAGCATTTTATGCTTTTCAAAATAGGTATAGAGAGGCAGAGTTATGGGACTGGAAAACCACTCAAACTATTTTTTGGATTCTAGTGATTATGGTGATTCTCTATGGTTGTGAACTATGGGCCAACAGTATATCCGACATGTAGTGGAAACAAATTGAGAAAATTCAGAAGTGTTTGATTACAAACAAATTCAAAATTAAAAGTGCAATACCTTACGCTATCTTGTTAAGTGAAACAGGGGTTGCTCCAATTGAAGCAATTGCTATGGTGCGAGTCATAAGGTATTTAAAAAAAATTGAGCAAATGGAATAGGGAAAATGGCCTAAGGTTGCCTTTAATGATATATTGCGCAAAAGAAAGAAGACTTGGATGCAGGAAAATAATAAATGGTTTAATAAATGGGGTTTTTGTTTGAAAATGTGTCTCATAAACAATAAAGAGATAAAATTTGTTGTCATGGATAAGTTCCACAAGCGTACTTTGGATAAGGAGCTAGGGAGAAAGAAAAAGTGTTATATTGAAGTGTTTAATCTCATTCATAATTATTAACAAAAAGCATACATAGAGGCCAATATTTCTCGGAGAGCCAAAATTCTTATTGCTCAATTAAGGACTGTTGGGTTGTGTTATATTCTTTCCACGATTAGCCCACGTAGTTAACCGGGGGGGTAGAGAGGGGCGAAGCCCTTCCTTCGTTGCGCCAATTACACATCGGGGGGGTCACAACGAGGGTGGCAACCCCCCATATCCGAGGGGTTTGAGGGGGACGGGTAAGCCCCCTCTACGGGGTCTGGGGCAGCACCGCGGGAAAAAAAAAAAAAATGGACCCTATATTAGGTTGGGCGGACCTACCTATGGTTTTGTGCATGGTTTTCGCACATGGTTTTGGACGCGATGGTTTTCGATCTATGGTATTGCATGCTTTTGTTGCTGAGGGGTTTTGCTCGGGCCTGTGGTAGACCCTGTTCAGTGGGAGATCTGCGGGATCGATTCTGGTGGTGAAAGAAGATGGTGAGCAGTGGAAAGATAGAGATCGAGAAATTTAATGGTCAGAGTTTTGAGTTATGAAAACTCAAGATGGAGGATCTGTTGGTGGATAAAGATCAGTGGATCATGGTAGATCCAAGTACTAAACCGACGAGAGTTTACGATGAAGAATGCAAGAAATTGGATCGGAAGGCAAAGAGCACAATACGATTGTGTGTCTCAGATTCAGTATTGTTGAATGTATCAGGGGAAGCTACGGCGAAGGCTTTATGGGACAAGTTAGGGGCTTTGTACAAATCTAAGTCTCTAGTGAATAAATTGTTCCTACGGAAAAAGTTGTATAACTTGAGAATGAAAGATGGAGACTCGATGACAGAGCATCTGACGCATTTACTACTGTGGTAAGTTAGTTATTATCTGTTGATATTAAAATTTCAGATGAAGTTAAGTGCATCAGTTTGTTCTGTTCTCTACCAGATTCATGGGATAGTCTGGTTATTGCAATAGGTAGCAATGCAACTGCCTTGTAGTTTGATGAAATAGTCTCATCCTTGTTGACGGAGGAGATGAGACGGAAAAATATGGAGAGACAGAATGGTGATGCCTTGTTTGTACGAGGACGATCCCAGAATAGAAACAAAAATAAGTCATCGAGTGGGAGATGTAAATCTAAAGGGAGATCTATATCTCTAGGAAAACCTATAAAGGTGGTTTGCTGGAAATACAGAAAAGAAGGATAATACAAAAAGGACTGTAAATATACAACTCCTAATAAAGGAAAGGGATCTGATGACGCTCCTTCTGCAGAGGCGAAAACCACCTCAGACGAAGGTGGGGCGAAGGTGGGGATGTGTACTTGGTTTCTTCAAGTACACATGTAGATCATGAGGCATGGTTGATTGACTCCGGTGCATCATTTCTCTTCACTCCTCATAGAGAGTGGTTCTACGAATATGAGAAATACGATGGTGGTGATGTCTTTTTAAGGGATGATAGGAAGGCTAGAGTCATTGGTCATGGAAAAGTAAAGTTGAAATTGCAAGGTGGAAGGGTTAGAACACTTCCGGGTGTTCTTCATATTCATGCATTGGCTAGAAATCAGATTTTTGTAAGCAAGTTGGATGATGCATGTGTAAAAACAGTGTTCGAGAAGGATACCTGCAATATGGTTCGGGGAGCATTGGTATTGATGCAGGGAGTTCAGATTGGAACTCTGTACAAGCTACAAGGTAGCACTTTGTTGATGGGTGCAACAATTCTATGGTTCCTAAAAGTGGAGCAGAAAATCTAGTGGTCTCTGGAGAGAAGACCATGATGTGGCATCAAAGGCTTGGAAATATTGGAGAGAAGAGCCTTTGAATACTTCATGGTAAAGGTATGGTAGAAGGTATGAGTAATAGCTCTCTGGATTTTGATTTCCGTGAAGATTGTGTATATGGGAAGCACAATCGGGTGAGTTTCCCCTTTGGTGGTAAGAGGGAAAAACAGATATTAGACCTTGTGCATAGTGATGTGTTTGGACCTGTGAAGGTTCCATCACTGGGTAAGTCTATGTACTATGTATCATTTATAGATGACTTCTCAAGGAATACATGGATATATTTCCTTAAGAAGAAATCTGAAGTCTTTGCCGGGTTTAAAGAATTTAAGGCTCTGGTGGAAAACCAGACAGTGAAGAAGATAAAGTGTTGAGGACAGGTAACAGTGGAGAGTTTTGTAGTAAGGAATTAGAAGAATTCTGTAAGAAGTGTGGTATAGCACGGCAGAAGACTACTCCATACACACCTAAGAAAAATGGAGTTGTAGAAAGAATGAACAAGATGTTGATGGAAAAGGCAAGAAGCATGCTCAGTGGTGCTAGGTTAGGACAAAAATTCTCGGCAGAGGCAGTGGAGACAACATGTTACCTGGTCAACAGATCACCTTCATCAGTATTGGAGGATAAGACTCCACAAGAGGTATGGATTGGTAAGAAACACTCTCTTTCACATCTAAGAGTATTTGGATGTGATGCATATGTACATGTTCCAAAGGAGAAAAGAACCAAGTTGGATAGTAAATCTGAAAAGTGCATCTTTATTAGGTATAAGGATGGTTTAAAGGGTTATAAGCTTTGGAACCCAGTAACAAGGAAAGTTATGTACAACTGGGATGTGGTGCTCAGAGAGGTGAAAGATGTTATTATACATGAAGTCCAACCAAAGGAACCTGAGAAGATAGAGTTTGAGCTTAAGGAGGAAGAAGCAAACTCTACAACAGACAAGGAATCAGAAGATGAAGAGCCACAAACTTTGGTGTGAGAAGATCAGTTCAAGAAATAAGGCAGCCAGAAAAGTATAGTCCATCTGCTTTCTGTTCAAATTTTGCTTTATCTATTAATGATGATGATCGCAGAACTGTGAAGGAAGTAGTAGATTCAAAGGATGGAAAACTCTGGAAAGAGGCCATGGTTGATGAAATGGCATTTTTGCACAAAAATGAGGCAAGGGATCTGGTGGAGTTGCCGGCTGGAAGGAAACCCATTGGCAGCAAATGGGTGTTCAAGAACAAGACAAATGCAGAAAGAAAGATGGAGAAATACAGAGCTCAGTTGGTAGCAAAAGGTTATTCCCAGGTGTCGGGAATTGATTTTAGTGATATTTCTTTTCCTGTTGCCAAGGTAGCTTCTATTATATTACTTTTATTTGTTGCTACTGCTTTTGATTTTGAGGTAGAATAGATGGATGTAAAGACAACATTTCTTCATGGGGATCTGGAAGAGGAGATATACATGAAGCAACCTGAAGGTTTTGCGGTGAAGGGTAAGAAAGAACTGGTATGCAAGTGTTTGGTCAATTTAGTGTGTCCTAAATTGCTACATTAATTATCAATCCGGGATTCGTAAGCTGATCAAGTGTGGCGCATTATATGTGCAAGATAACCTATTTCTTACTTTTGTTGTTTTTGGTTTTTATTTTGTTTTGGGGGTTTTTATCTTTGTTTGTCTCCTAATGTGAATGGGAATTCTATCTTTGAGTCTTAAGAAAACTCCAGAAAGCAAGTATGGATATAGATTTTAAGGCAATTATGTCCTCTATAGTGATTTCCAAGTGTTAACTCTCTAGAGGGTCTTAGAACATACTAATGATAAAATTAATACCTGAACAAAAAATGAAGATGTGCTGCTACTTAAGTCAAACAAGAAATGAACTATTGATCATGAAACCATTATCCCTACTGCTGTCTAAATAGAAAAATGAATTAAGCTACTACACTTCAAACAAATCAAAAATTGCAATCTAATAAAAGTAAAATCAAATTACATCATTCATAGTCTGATTGCTCGTCAGGTAGTCTAAGCTATGGCTTTCAGAAGTAATCATCAATAACATGAGCAATCTAATATCTAATTGCAAAAAAGTAAAACTAAAATCAAATCACATCAATTCATAGTCTAACCCCTCGTCGGGTAGTCTAAGCTATGGCTTTCAGAGGTAATCATCAATAACTTGAGCAGTCTGATATCTAATTGCATAAAAGTAAAACTAAAATCAAATCACATCAATTCATAGTTTGACCCCTCGCCAGGTAGTCTAAGCTATGGCTTTCGGAGGTAATCATCAATAACTTGAGCAATCTGATATCTAATTGCAGAAAAGTAAAACTAAAATCAAATCACATCAATTCATAGTCTGACCCCTCGCCAGGTAGTCTAAGCTATGGCTTCCGGAGGTAATCATCAATAACTTGATCAATCTGATATCTAATTGTAGAAAAGTAAAACTAGAATCAAATCACATCAATTCATAGTCTGACCCCTCGCCAGGTAGTCTAAGCTATGGCTTTCGGAGGTAATCATCAATAACTTGAGCAAGTTGATTTCTAAACTATCTAACAAAGAAAATGAACTAAATTGAAATCAACAAAACAGAACTAGAATTAAAAAACTAAGAAAAGCAAGTCAGAAGAAAGACTGATTCCATGTCACTAGTTTTTGCAAAAGGAAATGTGTAAAAGTGCCCGGGTCTACTTCTATCCTAAAACATACACACACTGATCAATGTTAACAGTAATATACAAAGCTTGTAAAATCATGAACACGAGTGAAGTGTTAATATCACAGCAAAAGAAATATACACAAGTGAATAATTGTGGAATATATGCAATGGAATTAAAAAAACATTACATAAAATTGTACAACAATAAAATAACAAAACCTCAGTGTGCAGGGGCCCTCTGCACAACCTCGGTCAACAGGCTATCAATCAAGAATTATGCTCACGCAATCATGTAGAAACAGAGTCTTCTTTTATATTTCAAAACAACGTTATCACAGTGGGACTAGTGTCACAGCATAGCAACTTAACAGTGAAATTACATAAGCAAAAAGACTAAGAACTGTGTATAGAAACGTGTTATTTATAACAAAAGCTTTATAATTGTTTTCCTGTGAAACTACGTTGACAGAGGACACATAAAAGACAGTGTCCATGGATTTAGCATCACAGTTACCGAGATTATGCAATCTATTGAAAACGGCTGTTGGATTCACATCGTGGGGCAGCCTACAGGTGTCAGCGTGCCTCCAGAGATCTAGAAACGGCCACGAATACTTCACGTGGTTGAAAACAGAGTCCAGCTGCCGTCGAACTGCTTCGTTAGACCATTCTTTGACCACCGTTGACCACAGCTTTCTTTGATGAATCCTGCTAGACCAATAGGACCTGATCCATGACCAGTTCATTTCTAACTTGCCCATGTGTCTGGTTTTGCCGGATGACACCTGCAACCTGGAGTTTAACAAAAACAGCTGCGGAAAGTGGTTACATTCCGCAGCTCATGAGCAAAAAACTAATTCAAACAGCAAACACAAAGACATAGTTAAAAAACCACTTTAAATGCTCTTTTATGATTAATATGCAATGATGTTGATAGCTTAGGAGGTCTAGATGAATGGAAAAAGTCTAGGAAAGTGTGTAGGAGAGATGCAAGTTTAGGGCTCAACAGCAAGTTAAAGAAGTCTATGTATGGGTTAAAACAGTCACCAAGGATGTGGTATCATAAATTTGATACATTTATACGGGGACTTGGCTTCACCAGAAGCAAAGAAGATCACCGTGTATTTTAAATTAATTGGTGACCGTGTTATTTATATGGTCTTTTATGTGGATGATATGTTGTTGGTTGGAAATTTCAAAGAAATTATCCAGGATTTAAAGACCCAATTGTCCTCCTAATTCGACATGAAAGATCTTGGTGCTGCAAACTATATTTCGGGCATGGAATTAAAAGAGATTGGGCAAAGAGGAAGCTCTGGTTAAACTAGAGGAAGTATGTCGAGACAATATTGCAGAGGTTTAATATGCAGGATAGTAAACTAGTGAAGGTTCCTATTCCTGTAGGTGTAAATTTATTTGCCGAACAGTGTCCTAAGACACAAGAAGAGGAAGAGGACATGTTCCGTGTTCCATATGCAAGTGCATTCGGTAGCCTGATGTATGCAATGGTTTGTACTAGACCAGACATTGCACATGCAGTGGGAGTATTGAGCATGTTTATGTCAAAACCAGGGGAGGAGCACTGGACAGCAGTGAAGCAAGTTTTCAGGTATTTGCGTGGCACTAGTGATTATGATTTGTGCTACCAAGAAATACCAGGATTAGACGGAGTGTTGGATATTCTTGGCTTTGTTGATGCAGATTGGGCTGGAGATTTGGATCAGAGAAGATATACAAGTGGGTATGTGTTTAACCTATTTGGAGGTGCAGTCAGTTGGATGAGTAAGAAACAATCTGTAGAGGCACTATCAACTACAGAGGTAGAATACATGGCAACCACTCATGCAAGCAAGGAAGTAGTTTGGTTGCAGAGATTGTGTTCAAGTAAGGGGTTAGTACAGGGAACTATAAGGATAGACTGTGACAATCAAAGTGCAATTTTCTTGACAAAGAACCCTGCTTACCATTCAAAGAAAAAGCACATCAATGTTCAGTATCACTTTGTGAGGGATATAAAGATAGAAGAAAAAAAGGTGTCGTTGGTAAAGGTGGACACTTTGAAGAATAATGCAGATGCATTGACAAAATCTGTGAGCTCTGGTCAGTTCTCTTGGTGTAGAGAAACAATGGGCATTCCAGGGATGGATAAATGACTAAGCTCTTTTGTGGCCCACTGTGGAAAGAAAAAAGAAGTGAGAGAATGTCGGGTTGTGTTATATTCTTTCCACGACTAGTCAGGGGGTTAGAGGGGGGGCAGAGCCCCTGATTACGTAGCGGGGGGGTCACAAAGGGAGTGGTAGCCCCCCTTATCTAGGGGGTTTGAAGGGGGCGGGTAGCCCCCCTCTATGGGGTCTGGGGCAGCGCCCCATGAAAAAAAACAAATTGGACTCTATATTAGGTTGGGTGGGCCTACTTATGGTTTTTTGCATGATTTTCGCACATGGTTTTGAACGCGATGTTTTCGGTCCATGGTATTGGATACTTCAGCATGTATAAATATGTATTGTAAAATTGAAAAGAATAGAATGAAAAATCAAGCTGGTAGTCCCGATTTTGGGATCTAGGGGAAAATATTTGTATATATCTGTTTTATGTGTTATGCTCTCTCATTGTTTATTTTCTATGTTTTAGAATTCTTATGTAGGTAATTTTTGTACAGGGTTAAAACCTACAAGGATTAATTCTCATAAACTTTGTTGTGAAACACCAAAAGAAGCGTGGGAGGAAATAAGATGTATTTTTTGTTCTTCCGGAAAAGTGGAAACAAAAAAACATTTCATTTTAGAATGCGAGGCATTCAAATATAACAGTGGAAGTTATGTAGATATTATGGCAGCTAGCTCTTGGGATCTTCTATTCAGCGAGGGGTTTGTCGAGAAGCTGCGAGCATTTATTGTGAGGCTTCACAGGAGAAGAGTTGAATACAACAGGGAAATGAAGAAATAATTTGTCCCATAGACTATCTTTAGCCTTGACCCATAGGCTATCTTTAGCCTTGTGGAATTAAAATAATTAATTTCTTTCTTTCATTCAAAACACTCATTTCACATACAATTCTTTTTGTGTCAAATTACGTCGAGACTTATACAAAAGTTTGTTTGTGTGGAGTTTTCACTATGCAAAAAAAATTCCACACGCACAAATAAAACTAAATCTACTTGAACTCAAATGAATGTTTATGGCTTATTTGTACTCCCTACAACATAGTCCCACACCAAAAGGATTCTTTGTACTCCAACATAGTCCCACGCCCATGCAAAGGGATTCTTTGTACTCCAATTCATAGTGGATCCAATCATATATTGCTAGCGGTTTGGCATTGGATTCTATACCTATTTCATTTTTGGTGCCTTCCACCCCCATCAATTGCTAATATCGCAAGCAATGTGGTAGCAATCACTAACTTCATGCGAGTAACCTTTACCCCCACTTGAAAAGAGTTAGAAGCAACTGCGATTGTGATTAGTTGTAGATGGTAGGTGGATACGGTTGTGCTTGGATGAGTGACATCTGTTGATTGAATGTTCACCCACTCTACACCTTTCTGACTGGCTTTAAGCTCCCGCACTCAACTCCTGCCGCTCACACTCGGCTCCCACCAACCAGGACGTCGGCCTGCACTTGGCTCCCACTCGGCAGGTCAGCCCATGGCCCTCACTCAATTGTTGCTAGCCTGCACTCGACTCTCGGTCACCAAGCCAGCCCACAGCCTATGCCCGGCACTCAGCTTCTGCCACCCGAACTCGGCTCCCGCCAGCCAGGCCGTGGGCCTCTCCCGGTCATCAGGCCAGCTCACAACCCACAACCGACACTCATTTCCCGTTCAACAGGCCAGCCCATGCCCCGCACTCAGGTCCCATTCACTGAGCCAGTCCACGGCTCCCGCTCGGCAGGCCAAACCACTGCCCGCAGTCATCTCTGGCTCACCAGGCCATTCCACGACCCGCATTCAACTCCCGCCAGCTTGCAGTCGGTTCCCACTCACCAGGCCAGCCCATAGCCCTCACTTGGCTCCCGCCACCCAACTGGCCACACTTGGCTCTGGCTCACCGGGCCAGTCCACGGCCCACACTTGGCTCCCATAGCCCATAAACCAATAACTATGCATTAAAACCAAAGCATGAATTAAAATAATGTTTTCGCTGACAATGTTATAATGGCGGTTCACAACTCATGAGGAAGGCCACGCAAACGTCTAGACTGACGAGTCAGTAAAGTGGCAATGGTTGCAAAACGAATTTAACACAATAAAATTACAAATTAACCCTATGGCCAACTAATCTCAAACAAGAAAGACCACACGCTTATTTTGGAGGTTCGCAAGATATTTTGGAATTAATAATGAAATGAAATGAAATGATATGATATTGTAAGGTTCACAAGACTAAAAATAGTCTATGGCACTATTAGTTCTTTGTTTTTCATTTTTTGCAATTTAATCATTTTTCGATTCAAATTGATGATGCACTGGTAACTTTCCAACGATCCCCTAGCTAAAAATACAATGCTAAGAAATTGACGCTAACATGTTCTCATAACTTTCTCTGATGTTTTTGCAATTCAATCATTTTCCTATTCAAATTCATGATGCGCTGACCCAATTTTCCAACAATCCCCTAGCTAAAAAGACAATGCCAAGAAACTGACGCTAACATGTTCTCATAACTTTTTCTGATGTCTTTGAATGCATCACATTCCAAAATGAAATGTTTTTCAATTTCATAGCCCCAGACGTGCAAAATGTACACACTCATTCTTCCCAAGCTTCTTTAGGCATTTTCTACTATCCTGTTTCACACTGAAGTTTATGTGAGTGAGTCCTTAATTGAGCAATAAGAATCTTTGCCCTCCACGAAATGAGAGCTCCAATGAACTCTTTTTGTTGTAGATCACACGTAGGGTTGAATCCCTCAATTTAATATTTCTTCTTTCTACCCAACTCTTTTCCCCATACTTGTTTACGAAACTTTTCTATAATAAAATCCTTTAGCTCCTTGCTATTTGTGGGACAGGCATTGAAGCAGATATTCCATTTTTTCATCCATGTGTAGTTTTGTTTCATCTATGTTTTCTTTCTTTTATGCATACTTTCATTAAAGATAACATTAGGCCATCACATGTTTTTTTCCCAACCATAGTGTTTCCCATGGATTTGTATGGTTAGTAGTTATTGGTATACTCCTACAAAGCATACAATTCGTGCGAAGTTATGTTATTTGCCATATGTAGGGATCACCACAAATTGTGCGGAAGTTTATTGTGTGGAGGGTCACTACACCATAGTTACTAGATTCAAATTTTGATTCGGAATTGGATTTGGATTCGAATTCAATTTAATACGATAAAAATTTGAATGAATAATATTTATTTTGATTTTTTTTTTACAATATATATATGTTAAATACCTTTGTCTGGCCTCTATAACAACAATACATTTTGCTCATTTTTTCTAAATTTATTTTGAATTTTAAATAACTCTTAATAAACTTTGTAGCATAACAATCTTATAGAAACAATTTGATGCGGGAGCATTCAGCCCAAGAGAAATTCTTGTAAATAACAGTCATAGGGGGTCAAGCATTCTAGAATTATTTTCCTAAGTTACAAGTCAGTGTGATAAATTAGATGTTTCCAAAGTAAATAAATTAGAAAATAGGAAATAGAGAGTGCTTTTAGGCATAAAGTAGTGAATGTGGATCATTATGGGATAAGGAAGCTTTTCTATTTTAGAACAAGGAAAAAGATGGAAAAAGCCTCAAGATGATTTTGTTAGGTGGATGCATTGCATGTAGAAGCTTTTATGTTTCAATCATTATGTAAAGCATGTCCATTATTATTATAAAATAAGGAGGTAGCTAGGCTCTTAGAGAGAGAGAGAGAGAGAGAGAGAGAAGGAGTGAGGCCATGATTTCTCTTGTAAATATTTTATTTCTTAATTAATTATTCTCATATTTTTGTGTGCATATGGTTGGTGTGATCTTCGGTTAGTTTTATAATTTTTAAAAGACTATTAAATGGAGATAAGGAATAGTAATTATTGAGTGAAAGATTGTGAATCGAATGGAGTTCGTAGAACATATGGATGTGTGAAATTTGTCGGACATTGAGTTTTTTATTCGGTTAACAGTTGAAATGCATTCTCATATGCATAGTTATTGAAGATCCTGGGTTTTGCAAGCTAGGCCTGCATCAAGTGGTATCAGAGCCTGGCTCTATTTTCATTGAAGAGTGATTACTTTGTTTTGTTGAAGAATTGAAGTGTATTTTGATTGAAAGGAAGGTTAGAATTTTTATCTAATATGCAGCATGCACAAGTGAACATGATTGCAACAGTGGAAAGAAGACAAGATCAGGCAAGATCTTAAAGGTGAGATTGTTTTTCTGATTTGGAATTTGTCAACGAAGTTTATGGTTGCAGAGAAGGTGGCACTGAACCTGACATTCAGCTGAAGGCTGGATAGAGAGGACAACTGAAGTGTTCTCAAGAGAGAGTGGGAGATTGCAGAAGCCTAGAAGGAGCAAAGGTGTTGCTCAGGAAGAGGTTCCAGACGGAGGACCTGTGCTTACCAAAAGACTAAGTGAGGAGAGCTTAGTGAGATAAGATTGCAGCCAGGAGGACTAGCTATTGCAGAGGCTTGTTGCAAAGGAGCTCGTGAAGAAAGAACGAGAAGAAGATGACTACTAATAGTCATAGCAGAGGTTCAGGAAAAAGCCACAGTAGAGGACATAAGAAAGAGGATGCCAAGATAAATGGGACTGTAAATGATGATGTGATGCTTCAACAATGCTACAAAGAAATTGCACTGCTGGAATACTGGTTGGAGAATCCAGGATATGACAGGGAAAATGAAGCAAATGGAAGAGTTCAATACAGTGAACAAGTACAGGAAATTGCCATGGAAGCAGAGGATGGTAAGAAGGTGAGACTAGCTGACAGTCTCATGGTAAATACAAATCAACATGCTGAAATATTGCGAGAGAAAGCTGAGGAGAAAGCGAGTGAAAAATTTTTGGATCCTGAAAAAGGCTTAGAGCTGCAGAAAAAGAAATTAGTGACTGAAGCGATAAATGAGACCAGTGGGGCTTGTGGTTTTAATGCTAACAATTTGATTATGTTTACAGGTGATGAGCCAAAGTATGTTGTAGAGGGACAGGAAGCTTGGGAGGTAGCAACATCTATGGCGACAGCGGAAGCAACATCTATGGTAGCAGCTGAATTAACAGAAATTGGGAACAACAGTAGTAAGCTAGACATAGAGATTGAAGAAATATGGCAGTTGATGATGCAGCAATCCAAATGGAGGAAAATAGAAATGGCAGCAAGCAAGATCAATCAGAACTTGAACCTGATTGACAAGAAGAAGAAGATGGAGGAAAGGATAACAGAAATGCAGCGACAGCAAAGGAATAAAGCATTTGGACGGTTGCAGAACAAAGTATGGGATCCAGGAAGATCAAGACCACAAACCACATGATCAGGAGATCATGAAATTTTTCTACCTTGGGAGTCTGATGCGGGAGCATTCAGCCCAAGAGAAATTCTTGTAAATAATAGTCATAGGGGGTCAAGCATTCTAGAATTATTTTCCTAAGTTACAAGTCAGTGTGATAAATTAGATGTTTCCAAAGTAAATAAATTAGAAAATAGGAAATAGAGAGTGCTTTTAGGCATAAAGTAGTGAATGTGGATCATTATGGGATAAGGAAGCTTTTCTATTTTAGAACAAGGAAAAAGATGGAAAAAGCCTCAAGATGATTTTGTTAGGTGGATGCATTGCATGTAGAAGCTTTTATGTTTCAATCATTATGTAAAGCATGTCCATTATTATTATAAAATAAGGAGGTAGCTAGGCTCTTAGAGAGAGAGAGAGAGAGAGAGAGAGAGAGAGAGAGAGGCCATGATTTCTCTTGTAAATATTTTATTTCTTAATTAATTATTCTCATATTTTTGTGTGCATATGGCTGGTGTGATCTTCGGTTAGTTTTATAATTTTTAAAAGACTATTAAATGGAGATAAGGAATAGTAATTATTGAGTGAAAGATTGTGAATCGAATGGAGTTCGTAGAACATATGGATGTGTGAAATTTGTCGGACATTGAGTTTTTGATTCGGTTAACAGTTGAAATGCATTCTCATATGCATAGTTATTGAAGATCTTGGGTTTTGCAGGCTAGGCCTGCATCACAATTAAAAAAAAACCACACTCACCACTTCTTTTTAAAACTACTATTCTTTTCTAAACTTAAATTTAAAATGCTTTTCTAATTTGAAA
>APFE030181165.1:0-15344 GCA_000404065.3 Pinus taeda | reverse complement strand
ATATTAAAATTTCTATTAATTAATTTTATAAAACAATAAGTACGAAAAGGAGTTTCAAAAAAGTTACATGAACGACTTTCCGGTTTTAAAAAAGTTGTATTAACGTTTAATGGGTCCAAATTAAAAGAAAATTAAAACCTCCATTACCCTTTAATGGGGCAAAATTAAAAGAAAAGCTTTGGATCCTCCATTACATAGCCGTTTGAATGCTTTTCATACCAATATAGATAGTGGTTGCACCTTTTACCATTGTTCTCGATGTAGTGAATGTTTGAGCCCTTGTTTCTTTTTTGAATATTTATGGTCTTGTGTTTGTTTCGAGCATCAGGGGATCGGCAAATTTCACCTGTTGTTCTGGTTTATTGCTCTGCCATTCTGGCTTTATTGTTTTCATTTTCTCTGGTTTATTGCTCTGCCATTCTGGCTTTATTATTTTCATTTTCTCTGGGTTTATTGCTGGGCGATTTGATTCAGTTATCGTGTATATATTTTTATTTGACTTGGTAAGCTTTTGTCTTTTTTATTTTGTTTGCAGTGTTCTTTATTGGCATGTTAAATCTGTTTATGGAACTTTAAAATGTGGTTTGGTAATTAGGGCTAAACACCATAAGTAAGAATATTATAATTCTTATTTTCACTGGTGTTCTTTATTGGCATGTTAAATCTGTTTATGGAACTTGAAAATGTGGTTTGGTAATTAGGGCTAAACACCATAAGTAAGAATCAGCGGAATGATTTAGAGATGGTACGAAAGAAGTGGTACAGTTTGCGAAAGCAATAGCAATGTTTGTGTCCTGCATTGACCTGACAATTAAAAAAGCTCAGTTGGGGAATTTCAGGTATTTTTCGTTGCAGTTGAGATTATTTTCGGTTGTTTCAAATTCGGTGTTAAAATTAGACGCACTTGAAATTTCTTAGATTATCCGTTCATAATTTGCTAGGTGGTGTGAATATGTGGTTAAACTAATTTTAATTTTAGCTCTAATATATTTCTTGAATTATTTGACATTATTCCTCATGAAATCGATGCTTTCTAATTTTCTGTTAAGATTCGTTTAAATTAATTGAAATTTTGATAGACTTATGATATTATTGGCCATGGAACCTGTACAAGGTTAGAAATAGAATTCAGTTTTCATGGCCTCTCTGTAGCAGATTTATGGTGGAATATTTGATGAAATTATTCTGCAGAATATTTTTTTCAGAAGAAAAAACCATATTTTTTTTTATATTAAGGAAATATAAATTACATATAGAGGTCTATGAATATAAAGGAACCAGAGTGCCACAAAATCTAGAAGGATTCTAAAATGAGTGGGGAACATATAAATGCCAGATCATTGCATGCTGTAGGAGTGTTCCATATTTGCAAAAAGGTGCAGAAACATTACATCATGAAAGATAATCTTAAAAGTCCCAAAATGTTGTGCATATTTACACATGGTAACAAAGCAAAAAGATGATGCTGGAGAGGGAAGCCTGTTCAACCCAGACAATCAAGGTAAGCCTTGATGCCAAGCAGAACAATCAAGGTAAGCCTTGATGCCAAGCAGAAGAGCAGACATAGGCCTCCTGGAGCTTTTGAAGATGTATTCATTCCTCCACTTCCATATGGACCAACAGACCGTAGTGAACATAGAGCGCCGAGGTGCTGACTGATTATTCTTCAGAATATGTTAAGAGGTTTGTCGCATATTTTTGTGCAAGGATTCAATTCTGGATAAAGGATTTTTGTCTCTGCATTCGATGGCTTTCTCCTCTGCTTCCTGCACGATGGATGCCTCGACTTATGCTGTTGGCTCCACATAAACTAAGTAGAAGCTCCGGCCGCCTATTCTGGTAAAAAAGCCAAGTCGATAGATCCCATTAAATTAAATTAATTTTAATAATTTAAATGACATCAGAGAATTTTTGACAAAGTACTCTTTATTAGGCATTTGTAGTAGATTTATGTGAATGTATTGATGAAATTATTCTACACAATACTTGTTTCAATGACCTGTGTCTAGGGATTCAATTGTGTATAAAGAATTGTTGCCTCTACCTTGTACGGCTTACTCCAGTGCTTCCTCTATGGCCAATGCCTCTGCTGCTTACTCTGGTGCCTCCTCCAAGGCCAATTCTCAACTGTAGCTTTTTACAATGTGGTGTTGATAAAATTATTCTAAACAATACTTTTTACAATGATCTTTGTCTAGGGATTCAATTCCGTATAAGGAATTGTGTCCAAAAAATATAACCATCTTTGGATTTCTTATGCCATTTCAATCATTGGAATTTTTTAGGACCTAATTATAATAAGCCCACACAAATTAATTAATCCATTGGTGATTCCATGTAGGGAAAAATAATGTTCCATATAGGTGACCCATCATGTAGGGCTGTAGCCATTCAATTTATTTAGGTCTAATTTAGGCAATCAATTCCATGTGTGAGTCATAGGATCATGAAAAATTTGTTGAGACTCAAACCCCATCATATTGGATGATTAAATTCACCATAAGGATTGGGGTGCATAAGAAAAAGTTTACTACAAAGTGGTACTGGTGTGATTAATGTTGCTTTTTAAGGTTATTCATATAAGGTTATATATTATTTGCAAGATATTATATTATGTTACAAAATCTCTATCATATTAGGTTAAAAAGTAATTTTCTATGCAAATATATATTTACATTAATTTTAATTAAAAATAATATTTAATAATTAATTTTCAATATTTGCTAATTAAATTTAATATATTTTAAAATTTAACAATATTTAATATTTTTTTAAAATTATTTTTTTATAATTAATATAATGATAATATCATTATGGAAACTATGTTAGTTTATTTTTATAGTCAATATAATTATCAATTAATATATAAATTATTAAACTTTATTAAACTTAAATATTGTTGAAATTATGTTAATCTATATTTAACATTAGTATAACGGTCTAATAATCCAAATATAACATTTTATTTTGAATTTAAAATAATATTGAATCATATTATTTATATTATATATATAAATATAATAATATATATATAATTTCAAATAATGATGAATATTTCAATTTATTTTATTGTTATGTTACAATATTTATATATTTATATGTTTTGAAAATAATGAAAGTACTATTTAAATATTATTAAAAACTATTTTAATGTTTTGAAGTTAAAGTTATGTTTCAAATAAATTGAAAAATACTATATAGAAAGCTTCTCTTGGTTTGGAGATGTAAAATCTCTACTAACACGGTTAACCACATGAACGTGAGAGCTTATATGACTCAAAAAATGGTCTATCATTGGCATGGGACTAACCACAGATGACCACCCACACAATCCGTTGCCAATGAGGCATAATCATTCACATGAATACATGCATACAACTAACAAGGGTGCACACAAACATACACATATCCACAAGCATTACACATATTGACTCACAAAGTGACATGTTCACACATCACACTTACTATAAATTTTAGAATTAACATTATTTTATGCATATGATGAAGATTAAATATATATATTATGATGTTGACAATTAAATTTATTTTATAAGTTAATTAGTATGTTATGAAAATTGAGAAGTATTTATTTTCTTATTATTTTTTAAAACAATGATTATGATTAACAACGTTTTAGAATTAACATTTTTTCCACATTATTAAATTATAGTATTATGAAAAAGAAAATTATAAATTATTAAAATTAATGAAAATTTGAAATAAAAATAATAAAATTTATTGTATTGTATTGATTTTAATATCAAATAATTAATTGATATGTGTTATTACAAAGTGATGTTATTATATGAATATCATGTTATCTCTTTTTCTTTTATAAGGGACTTGAATCTCGAGCCTCACTTTTTGCATAATATTTTATAATACGACAATCATCCAAAACCCAAAAAAGAAAAATATAAATTGTAAAATATAAATAAATTTAGGTTATAAATGTTATATAATTTAGTTGAATAAGAGTGGTTTTGTCATTTGTGTGTATGTGGGGAAGTTGTTTAAAAAATTGAAAAAATGTTAAGTAATTTATGTGAATAAGAGTGGCTTTGTTATTTGTGAGTATGTGGGGAAGATGTTTAAAACACTGAAAAATTGTTAAATGATGTAAGTGAATAAAAGTGACTTTTCCATTTGTGTGTATGTTGGGAAGATGTTTAAAACATGTTTATAAATTATTATGATAATAAAGAGATATATTTGTGTTTGTACATATTGGAGTTACTATAAACTAAAGATCATGAAAACCATGAGCACAAGGAACACAACTCAAAAGAGGGTTACCATTCAACCTTCCTAAGAGCCTTTTGGAGGGGTCGAACTCCCCTCCAACAAAAAAAAAAGCCTACTCCTTTTCTTAATGGTAGTTTGTGTTCATGTACATTCTTTGATGCGCACATCTAAAGAAAAAAATATATATTTTACCCTAATTACAACATTACAAAACACAAAAATAGATAAGGTCTTCCATCCACCTGCAACTTTGGTATTGATCAATTTTCTATAGCATACAACAATGAAATGATATTGTTAGTATGCAACCCTTCCTAACAACTTGTAACATAATTAAATGCACAATTCATTAAAAAAATCCATTAATTATATATATATCTATCTATATATAGATATATATATATTATATATATATATATAGCATGACAAGTATGAAGAAAAAACAAAAAAAACCTGAATATAATATTATTATGTAAAGTGATTCAAATATAATATAATTATAAATTTTAATATCATAATAATTAAATCTAACAATTATATATTGAAAATAAATTAGAAAAATACATTTGGTAACTTACTTTTGTTCATTTTTTATTAATAGAAGTTCACTGTGTATATAAAATTTTAATACTCAAAAATTGAATGTTATATTTTTTCAAATTAAAATATAAAATAAAATAATGAATAACCCGATATAATAAAATATATAATGACAAAATACATATTTATTTTAGAAATTCTAAATGAACAATACAAATTCTTGGTAAATATTTTTCTCTAATGTTACATTTGAAACTTCAATAAAAATAAATAAATAAATTGATAAAACTACTTAATCATTAATAACAAAGAGGAAAAAAGAATCTTTGTCACCTAAAACCGTTAAAACGGAGATCATTATCAAGTGGTATGATTGTTTTATCTCCCCATCATCATCACATTCCTATTTCCCACTCTTACATATGATCTATCATAATTTCATTTTTCCTAGATATTTTTCCTAATAAAAACTTCCCACATATTTTTCCCAGATTTGGTTTTTGAATTTTGTACTATAGGATCAGTGAGAATAACATGAAATAAAAAAGCCTTATAACAAATATTAAAAAAAATAAACTTATAGGAAATTATGGGTTCTTCTCTATTTGAATGTGAAGCTTCCCAGACACAAATCCTTGCCAAGTACAAACAATCAACTCCTGCGAATTTAAAGCCCTTCCCACTCTAACCTGGAAACATAATACTCTAAAGACAACACAGAATATGTGTTTTCTGCTAATAGATCTTCAATGAGAAGGAAAGAACAAGATTCCGCCAATGTACCCAAAACTTATATTTATTCAAATTCACGTCAGGATTCAATTCGGTTGGCAGGTAAGCACCTTGGGCTCTTGGCTTCTGATATCCGCCTTGGATTCATGTTAAAGCAAACATAGAAAGAAGGAATAAGGGTGGCTTGAGTTTGAGTTTGAGTTGCCATGGAATAGATTTAAACAAATTCTTTGATGAATTTGTTCAAGACTAAATTCAACCAAGCAATGCTTGCTCGGGTTTGAGGTGAGAAAAAAGAGAGGGTTAAAGTAACAGGTGGATACAGCGGCAGAGCGTTAAAGTAGTGATGAAGATAAAGAAAGGGTGTTTCAGGGTGTTTCAATTTGTTGGCAAGAGCCGACGCAGTGATAGACTATGGGTTTCTTTCATGGTTGGTTGAGAAGAAGGAAGAGGAGCAAAGCACTACAATTAGAAAAAGAAAGATGTTTGGATTGGGTTCCACCAACGGAGATCGATCTATCTATAATGATTCCCATCATATAGAAGCTTCCAAGATTTTATGCAAGCTTCTAAAGTAACGATGTATATAATTTTGGAGTGGTCTTGTTAGAAATCCTTTTGCGACAGACCACCCCTAATTAGTAGTCGAAATCTACCGGAGAAAGAACTGAATCTCAAGTGCACTTTCCCAGATTCAAGAACATATAATTTATGATTTTCAAGTGCATTTTCATCACACAACCAGTTAAAATCGCTAGACATGGAAACACACAAATGGATGAGGATTTTTTTCATCGATGAACGGGTGATAAGTATAAACAAAATTATAGATAGCATTCTCAAAGAGTCCTGAAAGTGAAGGATGATAGTCCTGGGATGAAAGTGTAAGGACATATGAAGTACATCGGGCTCTTACCCATGAAAAGGTACATCTGGTTCCTACCCATGAAATGGTATCTGGTACGAAATGGTATCTGGTACGTGTGGTCCCTGAAATCGTACGTTCTGTTTAGAATACGCTCACTGAAAAGCCTACCTAACCTATTTAGGAATTATTCACGTGATGTTTCCAGATGCTAAAAGCAGTTGGGAGGGAGTTGATGTTTCCAGATTTTTCCGACTTCCTTAATAATGGTTCATTCACGAAACGATATTAATGCAACACGCACACTCTTTGATGGTAAATAGCAATAATAAGACCAGCACGAGTGTGGAGAAAAGGAAGGCCATCAAAATTAATTTCACCCGCTGTGCTTTCTTAACCAATCAAAACATTCATTGAATTGTTGCGTTAAACAGAAAGCTGCGTCTAAAATAGAATTGGAACTGCCATCTTCCAGCGCGCATCTCTACATCTAAATCAATATCTGGGGTTCTTCCGAGGTGTCGCTTTAGAATTGCACAATCAACCACAACCGAAAGGGGTAAGTCTTAACTATCCCCAAAAAAAACAACTCGCTCCTATTGACGAACGAACATAAAACCCGACACTCTAATTAACCCCACTTAACACATGTATAATGCTCAAATTCATTCATAAAACTATTAAAGCCAATCAATAAATTCATTTCTCAAACTATGCACCCAACCAAAGCCATGGGCGTTGTGAGAATATTTATTAAACGATCCCACGCAATTAAAGTCCAAGGTAGAATGTTAGAACCAAGGTAGAATGTTAGAATACTAATGATAGAATACTCCCGGAGCAATTACTAAAGCATAAGAAGCATCAGGATTTAGAGCATTCCCTGACGAGAGTCTTGGTATTTAGTCACTGACCAAGCTCAAAGACAAAACTAGACACATAACCGAATTCCCATCTCCCCTAGATAACTGGACCAGCCGCATAGCATCCACGAGGGTCTTACCACACCACCCTCTGCCATCCACATACCATAGCATAGCAGCAATCTTCGTCTCCCCACTGCTATTCCACAAAGCATCAACCGAGGTCTTCCCACAACCTATCTCCCTCATATCCTCGATTGTTACATAAACAACACAAAACCGTTCCGTAGTTGATTAAAGAAAGACCAGATAAGCGCTCCATTCCCCTAGTTGGAAGATAAGGTAAGGTTCGCCCACCATTCGGGTCATCGAACAAAGGAAAGGAATACCTATCTGTAAGGTAAGGGTATAGATAGGCCAGATTTCTTTTCTTTTGTTTAAATAGGCCAAGCCATTTCGCCTAGCAATGTGGTTATCAGAATAGCAAGGAAAATAAATAGGTCGTGCCATTTCGTCTTTCTAAAATAAACAACTAAACATCTACAGAACAGGGCAATCAACAAAAGAATACTAACCTTGTTTCTTAGGCATCTTTCTTTTGCGGCGGTTGAAACTCTGGAAACTCCTCATTCTCTGCTCCAAAAGCAAGCACTGGAAAAGCTGCTCTAGCTTCTGTATATGAAATAATTCCAAATCATCCGATCAGAAACAAAAGAATGAATTTAAAAAATAATTAAAAAATGTTCCACCACCGCTGCATATTCTCGTCAGCCACAACTTTCTCTCTCAATTAACACAAATCCACAGAGACATAACACAAACATTTACACACGACACATTTCTGGAGCGCTCCGTAAGACAGACAACTTTACATCACATCACAGTGTTTCGGAGAGAAATAAAGAGCTAACAGAGTCCACTCCATGCTTAACCTGTTGAATCATTCAACAGAGAAACAAAATTCGTCAGGTTACTCTCAAAATTCCCCGTGGAATGAATTAAAGGGACAAACCGATTAAACCAAGGGAACAGAAAATTACCCCAATCGCCTGCTGCCTTTCCTTCACTCTGGTTTTCGGAGGTGTAAAAATTCCTCCTCTGAGCACAACATCCTCTCCATTGACAATTAATATTACTCTTCATTCATCAATTGCCAGTCGCTACAATATAATCACTCATTCATTCATCAAGGGTCGCTAGAATTTCGTTTTAAGCTTTTTTTTTTACCTTTGTGTTCAAGTTGTTAAATCAATCTTTTAATCACCATTGCTTAAACCAATCTTTTAATCACCATTACTTAAACCAATCTTTTAAACTGAGCTGAGTTGTCATGTGCTTTCCTGCTTTTACATGAAGAGCATTCGTTCGAGTTTTCATTACTTAAACCAATCTTTTAAACTTAGCTGAGTTGTCATGTGCTTTCCTGCTTTTACATGAAGAGCATTACTTAAACCAATCTTTTAAACTATAGGCCAGCTTGTTTACGGCAGGGAAGAATCATTTATCACTAAATTTCAAAGAATAATGATATTAATATTAATATTACATCAATCGTAAAATATATCATTATCAATAATAATATATAGATTGTTGATGTCACATTAAAAATTATTAAGAATGGAATTATACGAGATTAAAGAAGTAAATTAAAAAATCAATAAAATTATTTTTATAAGAATTTTGTTGGTAGTTCATATGAAATTAGGGTTTTGCTTGTAGCTATAATTTTATGTGAGGTTTGGGTTTTATTGGATGGAAGATGATTTTTAATAAATGTTGTCATTACTTTGGGATAGTAAGGGTTTATATCGCACTAATCAAATATCAGTTAGAAAGATGATATATTTAATTATAAATATAGGAATTTATACTTCCACTTTTGGGACGCATGGTAGAAATGGCCCTCGAGAGGGCTACCTGGTTATTAACCTCTCATTCCATTACAAAACTAGACAATTGTCTCCTTGGTCTTTCATGCATGGTATGTATTTTATATATAATTTAAAAGTAAGTTTCTTAAAATAATTTTCTAATTTTCTGTAAAAAAAATTAAAAAAATTTATCTTTTAATAGAATACTATAGAGTGTAAGGTTTATAGTGGTGGCAGGCCTTGGAATGAACATTTGTGCTTGTAGGTGACTTGTCAATCTTGCGCTAGAATCGTGTTGACATACAAGCACATGGACGTGAATAGTTGTAAACTTCAACAGAATATTAGAAAATATTTTTTTTTAATATATAGTATTTTTATTTAATGCAATGTTTTGTATTAATCTTTTTATAATAAATATTAATTCATAAACCATTTAATTAGGTATTTATAAATATAAATTTATAACCTATTTACCTAGATATTTGATCAATATGAATTTATAATCTACTCAATTAAATATTTAGTAAGTATAAATTTATAACTATTCAATTTGGTTAATAAATTGAAAAGCATTTGTTCAATTTTGTACATATAGTAAGCATTTTTTAAATGGTTACTAGTAACCTATTTGAATTTAAAAATAATTTGGGGTGAGGCGATGAAAGCGGTAAGGCGTTGTTGAAACTGCTCAGTTAAAAATTTTGATTATGGAATTTGGGTAGCCTTGGTTCTCCCACTTTCAATCCCATGTTCAAAACTACACAAACTCAGATATTGCAGACAAGGATTCTTTAAACATGATTTTAAAGGCAAGAGAGGGTCACACCTCCTTCTGGAATGCTCTTGCTAGTATGTATTTTCAATGGGAAGGAAAATTTGGTACAAAAGGAGGATCCTCAAGTTACTCTTAAATGCTTATTTTGGGAGATAAGTGTAAAATGAGTCTACAAGGTCCATGTATCCCTAAGGCCCCTCAGACCCTTAGATTTATCACTCCTACAATATGTCTAGAAGAGCACGAGAAATGCATTGCAGATCGTGATTTTATATGTAAGTGTGTAGCAATTTGACCCGTGAAGAAGGAATTGGAGCATTGGATACAACATAACTGATTTTATATGTAAGTGTGTAGCAATTTGACCCGTGAAGAAGGAATTGGAGCATTGGATACAACATAACTGGAAACCAAAAGGAGTGGTGGATTTGGGACTGGGACCGAAAGGTGTCTTCACACTCATCTTTTCTCACCTTGAAGATAAAGGTAGGATCTTTGAAGGGAGATCATACTTCCTTAATAATGTGGGTCTCTACATTAGGCACTGGGAAGCTTGTTTCAACCCACATAAGGAGAAATTCATAGAAGCACCGATATGGGTAATATTGTACTCTTTACGAGTAGATTTATGGATACCAAAAATTCTAAAAGGTATAGGGAAAGCACTAGGATTTTTTTTCAAGGTATCAAAGGTAACAAAAAGAGGTAAGAACATATCATATGCTAGGTTAGGTGTGTATATGAAAATATCTCAACCATTATCAGATTATATAGAGTTGGACTATCATTGAGAGATCTGGAAACAACCTCTATATCATGAGTGTGTTTCATTTAGATGTAGAATTTGTCATGGGCATGACCACTTGATAAGAGAGTGTGCACTAAGAACAAAGGAACGAGCTTGCGGTGGTCAAATGTAAAATGATGGTTTCAATAAGGTCGCTACACAGAGACAAACTCACAAGAACTGAACCTCTTATAATACAAAGGGGTTGGAGGGGAAGAATTTATTTTCCGCACTGGAGGATATGGAAGAAGACTCTCAGAACATAGAAGCCATCGATATGAATATTATTCCCACAAAATGAACTCTAGACAAAAGGTGTGCTAAAATGTAAGTTCGAAGAGGAGGAAGATATACAAGGTAGTTTTGACTTTTATTCACTGCCAGGTTTTGAGGAAATATCTCCTTTACTAAAGAAAAATTCATCAAACCTCTCAGATGAAGAGAGGGTATTAGCTACACCAGTGAATGATTAGGTGCAATAAGAACTGGGGGACTTGTCCAAAGAGGAAAGAGAGATCTATGCAAATGCTTATCTCAAGTGGAAAAGAAACTGATGAAACTCAATATTGGACGCAATAGATCAGTCATTCCAAGATTTTAAGGACAAGGAGAAAGAAATTACACTGAAGGACCTTATTAAAGAACATGAGAAGAAGACAAATACACTGAAGAAGGAAGCGAGACAAAACACGAGAGTGAACCAGGGTAATACAGATCAAGCAATAGCTATGACAGAGAAGACATTTCCTTTTCCCAACTCATCATCACGAGAATTATTTCATGGAACATAAGATGGATACAAACACCGATATATTAGGGACTGAATAACAAAGGAAAACATAATGGTTGTTATATTACATGAAACAAAACTAATAGGGGAGAAAATGAATCAAATAGCAGGCACTTATTGGAAAGGATGTGAGTCCATGTCTCCCAACGCTACGGGTAGTGCAAGAGGCTTAGATGTTTGGTGGAAACCACATGAAGTGGTCTTCCAAGACTGGATGGCTTATGATCGAATTCTTACAGGTAGATTTAGGTATGTCGGAACAAAATAATTTTTTTCTATTGGTGGTTTGCAACCCTCCAGGTACAAGGGACAAGAAGGTTTTTTGGAAGCAACTACAGAAGGTGAAACAAATGATAGGAAATGTCTTATGGTTGGTCGGAGGATATTTTAATATCATAAGATCATTAGAGGAGAAAAAATGAGGCATTCATAGGTTAGACCAAGCATCCTTTGATTTTGATTGGATCATAGATATTGCACCTTATACACATTCCAACAAACAATAGGATGTTTACCTGGAATATCATCGTAGAGGCACCAATCATATAGCGTGTTGTTTGGATCATTTTTTGTTATCAAAGGAAGTTTTATAGAATGATATATTTATTGAAGCCTCAATTTTGTCTTGCATGGGGTAGCATCACTAACCCATTTGATTGGAAACTGATCTGAAAGAAGCCCCACTAAATTAGCCTATCCGTTTTGAAAGCTTTTGGCTTCAATCCATTGGTCTTACACATTTATTAGCCAAATGGTGGAAGGATTTGGATATTAGAGGGACCAACAAAATGAACACATTCTAACTCAAGCTAAAATATTTGAAGGAAAGGATAAAATTTTGGAATAACCATGCCTTTTGGAATATCTTTGAAGACAAGACAGAGTGGGAAAGTAAAATGGCTAGCATCCAACAAAGAATCATTCTAGAAGGAAGAACCTCAGAGTTGATAGCAGAAGAGGCACAGACCCTTCAAAATATAGAGCACAAAAGGTAACAAGAAGAAGACTCTTTGGAAGTAAAATTCTAGGATACAATGGATCAAGGAGGGAGATCGTAACTCAAAGTTCTTCCACAATGCTATGATTGATCGTACAATTTTTTTCCTTCAGAGGAAAGGATGGAGATAAGAAACTACAACATTGAGATATAGAAAGTGAATCAATGCATTATTTTAATGATCTCTTGACGGAGGACAGTTCAGGAAGACAATTATTTATAAATACAATGATTCAACACATACCAAGAGTGATTAATAGTGAGAAAAATATTGCATTAATGAGACCAATATCCACGTCTGAGGTTGAAATGGTGGTTATGAACATGCCTAAGAACAAGGCACTTGGACCAGATGAACTTACGAGATACTAATTGCAAGCATGTTGGGCATTTTTAGGCAAGGAAATTCAAGAAGTAGTTGAGGAATCAAGATGGTTGGGATCATTTCATGCAACACTCAACGCTATGTTCCTAGCATTAGCCCCAAAAGCATGTCCCTTTGAAATTCCAGAGGCTTTCAGACCAATTTCTCTATGTAGAATTCTTTTTAAAATTATTTCTATGGTAATAGTTGATTGATTGAAACTGCTCCTTCCATTATTATTCTCCCCATCTCAAACTAGTTTTATAGAAGGGTGTCAAATTGTGGATGGAGTTATTATGGTGCAAGAAATTATTTATTCTTTGAGGCCGTAAAAATTCTTAGTTATATCATTAAACTAGACTTATCGAAGGCCCATGAAAGATTTAGATGGCAATTCTTATTTCAGGTTCTCCAAGCTTATGGTTTCTTTGAACAATGGATAGAGTGTGTGGCGTCCATTATCTCATTTTTTTCTCTATTTTGATCAATGGTTCACCCTATCATACTATTCATCCTTCCAAAGGGCTCAGGAATGGTGATCCTCTATCAACATTTCTATTTATTCTAGACATGAAAGGACTTGGTCGAATGTTTCAAAAAGCTAGTGTATAAGGACACGTCTACGACCTTTTCTCATAAGGGGTAGATCTTCCTATTTCTCATCAACGTTTGTTGACAACATTATATTATTTAGTTTACCAACCTAGAGAGAGGTGAAAAGAATGGGTAGGATTTTACAATTTTTTATGGAAGCCCCAGGAGCTATAGTGAACACTAACAAATAAGAAATGTTCTCCTTCAATTGTTCAGAGATGGTTCAAATCAGGTTAAGTCGAACCTTGGGTTTTAATAGAGGTCAAATTACTTCATAGTATTTAGGAATACCTCTTGTATTGTTATAAAATAGGGTCTCTACATGGGAAGAATTTATAGAAACAACTCATCGTAAAGTGAATAACATGAGTATCTATATTATCATTATGAGGTGTTGGCGTTGCACCTCTAGGAAACCATATATATCAAACATGCCACGAGATTTGGATGGTATTTCATGATCAAAATAGTCCTCAAAGCCCTTGAAAACACAATCATATCTATCCCTTGAATACTAAAACATCTTTTGAAAATCCAAGCACTATTGGGAACTACAACACGTAAGATTATGGACATAACCATCTGCAGAATCCATTTTTTGTGATATTCAAGACAGAGTAAAATTTCTTGGTACACCTAAATGACACCCATACTCTTTGAAAAGAATTCTATATATATCGTTCACGACACCCACACTCTTTGATAGGAATTCTATTGAAAAGAGCAACACGAGCGTGGAGAAAATGTCATCAAAACTAATTTCATCGTGCTTTCTTAACAAATCAAAACATTCATTAATTGTTGTATTACACAAAAAGTTTTGTCTAAAATAGAATTGAATATGTAACTAGCTATGTAGGCTATGTAGCTATGCGTCTCGAATTGGATTTGTAACTAGCTATGTGGGTTATGCAACTAGCTAGCTATGCATCTAGGATTGGATCTAGGGCATGTAGGCTTCTTTCCTAGTAAATGCTAGGTAGGCAGCTAACAATGCATCTACAATTGGATTTGTAACTAGCTATGTAGCTAGCTTCTTTCCTGCTAAGCTCTACGAGGGGAATCTCTACATCTAAATGTATATTCTGGGGTTTCTTCGAGTTGTTGCTTCTAAATTGCAAAATCAACAAAAAATGTTGAGTTTTTCTCACAAATGACTAGATCTAGCTCTATATGGTTTTTTTATGTAAGGTTTTTGTCGGTGTCTATCTATATGAAGGTTTTTGGCGGTTCCTCTCAATTGATTGAGCCACCTTTTCAATCTCATGTTTAATCTACCCACACATAATATGATACTTAATTAGAAGCTATTGGTCATGCTACGTAAATTAGTGGTTCTATGACTGGTGCTAGTGGTCTTTAAGCAACTTTAGCTTCATCAGGTTATCCACCTAACCAACTATTTATACCAAACTCTTATGGATATGTGACAATTGTTGCACAACCATGAAATGGGAGAAGGAGGAGCTCAATTGGGGATTTAGAGAGACCAATGTTGTAGCAAATGGTGCAACCATGATATGTGACAATGAGGATCTCAATTGGGCATTTAGAGAGACCAATGCTATAACAAGCAACACATCCATGAAATGATAAATGGAGGGACTTAATTGGCCATTTGTAGAGACCAATGCTCTAACAAATAACACAACCATGAAATGAGAAAAGGAGGAGCTCAATTGGGAGTTTGGAGAGACCAATGCTATCAATAGCTAAACATTTTGATGGGTGGTGAGACTTATTACATGGAAATACACCTAATACCTCACATTCGGGCCATAGTCAACACTTATGTGAACATAGATGGATGCAAAGGACTAAAACTGACTCTGTTGGCATAACTATTCTACAATGGAAATGTTCTATAAACATATCAAATAGATATTCATAACTTGCAACAAGAAATAGAGGAGAACAA